>JAAGKR010003356.1:16747-75861 GCA_011419295.1 Clarias macrocephalus | reverse complement strand
GGGGGGTCGGGGACAGTCGGACGCTTTGGGGGGGGGGTCGGGGACAGTCGGACGCTTTGGGGGGGGGGTCGGGGACAGTCGGACGCTTTGGGGGGGGGGTCGGGGACAGTCGGACGCTTTGGGGGGGGGGTCGGGGACAGTCGGACGCTTTGGGGGGGGGTCGGGGACAGTCGGACGCTTTGGGGGGGGTCGGGGACAGTCGGACGCTTTGGGGGCAGGTTTGCGTTTGGAGGCAGTTGGATGCAGGGTGTAGATAATCCGTTAAAATGTTATGTGTTTTTGGTTTGCAGGCGAAGATCCGGCGTGCGGAGCTGCAGAAGGCTCGAGCACTGCAGTCTTACTACGAGGCCAAAGCTCGGAGAGAGAAAAAGATCAAAAGCAAGAAGTACGTGTAGAAAATATTAGTTCTAGTTAACTTTTAATTACAGCGTTTTTTTTTTTTTTTTTTTTTTCCCCCACACGGTGCCTCACACTGCAGACATAAACGCTGTCCTTCAGCCACTGACGAGCACAGGGCTTTATTCCACTCTGTTCTTTTTCTGTTTTTCACTTTGAAGTCTTTTTTTTTTTTTTTGCCTTATATGGCACAGACACACTCTCTCCCTCTCTTTTTCTCTCTCTTTCTCTGAGCCATCGATCTCTGGACTCCACGAGACCAGTACCAGATTCTTTAAGTCCTGTAGGTTGTGAGTTGGAGCCTTTACACATGGGACTTGATTGTCCACGGCGCCCTACTGATGCTTGAGAATCTGGAGGTCGAATGCTTCATCATGTTCTTCAAACTGTTCCTTAACAACACACACACAAGAAAACCTGATAAGATCAAAATTTCTTTAATTATCCTGTGATCCAGTTGCCCACATGTCTATTGTAGGAGCTTTCGGTGGGTTTAAAGGTTGATTGAGTACAATCTGAATCTACAATCTTCTTGGGGAGATACAAGAAGAATATGTATAAAAATGACGAGTGATATCCTTAATGTCCTTGGCTTTGCACGTCTGTCTGTAGAAAATAGTGTTTTGTGCAGCCTGTACTTTTAGTATGCTAATTAGGCCTAACCTCCCTTCTGTGGCACCGAGATCACGTGACCCGAGACCTCATTCAAGTTTTCTTCAAAACAACCATCATGGCGGACAAGATATGTTCTTACACACGTAATATAAGTGTTTGTCTCTCAGGTATCATAAGGTACAGAAGAAGGCTAAGCGTAAGGAGTTCCTGAAGCAGTTTGATGAGATGATGAAGACGGATCCGACCGCCGCCCTGGAGGAGTTGAAGAAGATGGAGCTGTCCAGGATGGAGGAGAGGATGTCTCTCAAACACCAGAACAGCGGCAAGTGGGCCAAGACCAAAGCCATCATGGCCAAATATGACGACTCGGTAAGGACGTATATCTCACTCGCTAATTAACTGCAGGTTTACAACATCTGTTTCTTTTTTAATCTATTTATTTATTTTTTATTTGTTTGTTTGCTGATGTTTTTCAGGCCCGTAAAGCCATGCAGCAGCAGCTGGAGATGAACAAGGAGCTGACTCAGAAACTCGTCGTGCCGTCCGACGACGACGAGGAGGAAGACGAAGAGGCGGCGGGCACGCTCCCTGACTTCGTAAACGCTCCCGAGTCAGCGGGCGGCGCCGTGAACCCCTGGATGAGGGGCAAACTGACCCGCGAGGATCACGAGCTCACGGACGCCACGAATACAGAGCAACCGGCAAGCGGAGTGCAAAGGGAGGAGGAGGATGAAGAGGAGGACGAGGAAGAAGAAGAGGAAGAGCAGCTTCTGAGGCACTTTGAGGAGAAACGGAAGCTGAGGCGAGACGAGGAAGACGATCTGGTCCCTGTCGCACAGGAGAAAGAAGACTGTACGTACTCGCTCAATCATTTTTTTTTTTTTTCCGTATCATGCAGGGGGCGTGGCATAACGTGTAGGCGGGGCTGTTTGTCAGCTTTTGGAGTTTGTGATTTGATGAACAGATTTTTATTTACTTAACACTCCTGATATAACGACGATACGTTTATGTAGCTGTCTGTAATGGAAGGAGTCTCCAGTACAAATTGGGAAAAGCTATAGCTTTAGATTTTCAGGCGTCTTCATGAGCAGTGAAGGTTACACTTTGTGGTTTTGTGTACGTAATAGACTCAGTCTCTCTCTCTCTCTCTCACACACACACACACACACACACGCGCGCGCGCACACACAGCGTGTTCATTATATACATGATCAGGCTCCATTATATATGTAGGGTTTAGTGTGTTAATGAGCTTATAAGCTGTGTACAGCCTCTTCATTTCTCTCTCTCACACACACGCGCGCGCACAAAAGGCTGGTGTTGGTGTCAGTATCTGAGGGATTGTAGATGAACGCTGCTATAATGTATACACACTCTAATAAAGAGCTTCTCATGTATTATCCAGCAGCACTGACTCACTCAGCTGCTGAAATCTCGTCTCGGGTTACACGGATCAGCTCCGGTCGCTATGGAGATGGGAATAACTTTCGGTCAGATATCTGATCTAATAAAGTTGTTACTCAAACATATGTTTAAAAGATCGATCACTTCCACCTAAAAAAAAAACACACACACAAACAGCAGGCAAACCGATCGACAAGTGAATGATCTGCCATGATTGACAGTTACAGAAGTAGCGTCAAACTCTGTCATGTGAACTGATGCCCTAGAGGCTCCGCCCCCTTTCTTTCTCTCTCCTCATACATCGTTTCTGGCTTGCTCTCAACTGTTTCAACACTACACAATTATATTTAACCAAAAAATAGGTGTTTGACCCCGCCCCCTTTTCCTGGATCTCAACACGGTCTTTACGCTTTAAAACTTTGTAGCCGACCTTTTGACATTTCTGATCTTTTATCTTTCCTCAGCGCACACAGGGACACAGGAGGACTCGGAGGAGGTGTCGAGAGACGTCCAGGAGGAGGAAGAAGAGCAAGAAGAGGTCGTGTCAGAATTCAACACCCTGTTTAACCGGCTGATAAAGAGCACTCGAACGCCCATGGAGCCGCCGCCGCTGGTTAAAGCCGGTCGCGCGCAGGAGGTGGAGCTTGCGCTCGAAGAGGAGGAGGAGCTTCTGGACGAGGGGCCGGTCCGTGCTCGCACCATGGAGGACCTGGAGACTCTGGTGCATGATGGGGCTGCGGAAGAGGCTGCGGTGTGTGTTTCACGCCCTGCCCTTGTGGACACGGCGTCTGATCCGCGCAGCAGCAGCGAGAAGAAGAAGAAGAGGGAAATCGACCCGAGCGAAGTGCTCACTAAAGACGCCAACGTGATTACGGTGCCGCTGGCGCCGACGCTGGTGGAGGGAGACGAAGCAGAGGAAGAGGAGGTGAGGCGAGGAGGGATAAGTCGTCCTCTTCTGCATTAACGTGTTTCCTGTTTTTGAATCTGTTTTTCCTCAAAGCTGAAACTCGCTGATCATCAGTGAACAAAACTCTCTCTCGATTTTTCTTTCCGAGTCCAGTTTATAATCCCGTTTCTGTAGTTACCAGATTCTCCCAGAAGCTGTGTAATCAGCCTGCTGCACATTTATGAAGGTTTAATAATGTCGTCTTAGTAGTTATTCATTTGACTCGCGTTATTAAGCAATATCACACTCGCGGTCAAGTTTTGTGCTGAATATCAGCATGTCCCTGACTCTGTCGTAAACGCATGATCGCAGCCCGAGTACTGAGGATATCGCATGATATTCGGTACAACGGCACGACCTCGAGTGTGATCTCGTCTCTATACGACAGTTCCACAAATTCAATTTATCATGATATGTATCTTCTGTTTAAACGTATCCTGCTGCACCTGGCGGGACTGACTAACTGCGACTAGCCGGGGCAGCTAGCGAGCATCCGTTAAGGTAAATATGAGGAGTGAAAGTAGTTACAGGTACCATATGGCCAAAAGGTGAGGAGAATAAACCATGCACAGGCCTGAGAAATTCACCAGATTTACACTTATTACACTTTTAGAATATCAGCTCTGTTAATGTCCGGGTTCAGCGTAAAGAGGCAGCAATAATCATAACGTTATCAGATGTGTGGTGTTGCTGAAAGTGCTTCTGTGACTGGGTGTGGATGTGCGTTTTGTCAGGCAGCTGCTCTCTCTATGTCAGTACTGCGAACCGTACAGACAGTGTAATTAACCTCTGTACAACACCTGGGACACCGAGTCATACAGAGACCTCACAGTGCTGTTACTGTCCATTATCAGCACTCTCCTCCAATCAGATTACTCTCTCTGAACTAACTGTTGTAGAATAGTAAGTAATAAACATATAATCATTTGGTCACAGAAAAAAAATATATAATAATAGGAGTGTTTCAGTGGTGAAGCCTAACTAAATAACTTTAAAAAAAAATACATTTGCAAAGACCAGTTGAGGGTGAAAACGAGTTTTATGACTTGTTTAAAAATCCCTTCTACAGCTCTGATTAATACTCGAGCCCGATTCTGCTGCGGAAAAGCAAAGTTTGCTTAATTACGACTTTGTTACTTCATTCTGACTTGTTTTTGTTTCTTTAGTTCTCACAATTCAGACTCCTCTGTTTTTTTGTACTTCGGCCTTTTCTTCCTCACGGTTGTGTTTCTGTTCCTCCTAATTGTTGAGCCAGTCAGACGTCTCCAGCGTCGCCTCGTGTGCAGGATGTTAGACAGAAAGCTTCACACGATGCACATGTAAACGGATGTAGTGACGGAGGAGTGTTTTTAGACGCGTTTTTACCCGAGCTGGTCCTCACTTGCCCCGGGGCCGTGAGCGAAATCCGGTTGAGAGACCATCCCACCTGCCCCCGAGTGGCACAGTGGTGCAGTGCTCGCCCTATCATCCGGAGATCGCCAGTTCGATTCCCAGGTGATGCTGTAACCTCTCGCAGCCGGAGGTCTACAGAGAGCTGATTGGCCGAGCTCTCTCAGAGGGGAGGGATGAGAGGTACTTAGTGCTCCCACATTAATCACGGCTCTACAGCCAATCAGGGGCGTCCGTGAGCTCACGCGAGCGGAGGGAGCGGATAGCGCCGTCCTCAGAGTTTGTGATTCCGCCCCCAACGGTGCGTGAGCGAGCGGTTCGAAAAGATGCGGTCGGCTGGCGTGACGTGGTTCGGAGGAAACATGTGATAGTCTTCGCCCTCCCGGTTGAGTGGTAGTAGTAGCCTTAATGTGGATCCCCCTAGTGACGGGGAGGAATTGGACACGACTAAATTAGGGAGAAAAAAATTTTAATAAATTAATTATCCTTAATTATTATTTCTAAACAAACCTGGCGAATAATTTGCACACGGCATGCCAGGTTGGAGCGCTACCTGTAGGATTATAAAGAAACGGCGACGGTTCAGCACCTCAAAAGCCTCAAAATTTTGCGTGAAGGCTAATTAGCGAGCGTGATGTTTTAAAACTGGTGGAAGTGTAGTGTGTAGTGAATGGGTTTCGAGACTAATTTGCTTGCAGAGTTTTAACGTGAGCAGCTTTTGATAATGTAGCGGCATTAAAATACGATTGTGTTGCAGCGCTCAGAATTGGTTCAGTCCCGAATGATCTGTCAGGTCTGGTTTAAACTGCAAACCAGCCAATTCCACATCTTTACAGGTCGTACTTCAATTCAAGTTGTGAATTTCTGCAGGTATGAACGGACCACGGTTCTACGAACATTCGTAGATGCGAACAAATCGCGTGTATTGTATGAGAAATTTACACTTCAGTGCACCAGATACCAATATTTACAATTACATACAATATTTTCAGTGTGTAGGTGAATGTATGATGTGTCTAAACTCTGGTATATTGTATGCATGTGTGTTTTCGGGAGAAATGAGTCGGCCTCACCGAGTTCACAGTCCAATACAGTGGAAAACTGCTCTGAGACAAAATGGCGTCTGGGATTCCCTTTGCGATTTAAAGGCGCAGAGACATGTGCGAGAATAAGTATTTCTTAGGTGCTGTTACTGTTTGGCCACAAGATGGCAGTGTTGGGAAAGTGGACAGAGATTTAGTCTAGTTGATCGGTGTGCTTTACGTTGTATATTCCTGGCAAAGGCGTATAAGACTCACTTTGTCTGACTTGTGAACAAATCTAATTTACGAACGTGCGCATGGAACTGAACTTGTGTGTAAGTCGGGGACGACCTGTATTATGAAACGTAGATTTTAGATTCAGTGTGAAGCTACGTGAATCAGCACACACACTAATAGTTTTTTGTATGTTTGTTTTTTTTCACCCATCTCTGTTATATATTTAATTAAAACTCACTGTCACTTTCCATCCTGCATTAGTCTGTTACTGCTCACAAAAACAAACAAAAACAATTGTCTAGACTGAGTCCCACAGAGGTTTGTGCAATTACAGGTACACGTGACGTGCTTGTTTTTCAAACTGCAGTTTATAACACAGACTCGGGTGTGATGAATAGTAGTTGTTTTTTAATCACGTTTGTCAGGTACAAAGTCACAGAAGATGTGAGAGAGAGAGAGACGCAGTGTGAGCTAGCACATTAAGGAGGAGGCGGGGCTTGTGAAATTTGTGGCAAAGTGTGTAACCTTCGTACTGTAAAAATCACGTGGTGTTAAACTTGTCCTCTGTGAGTGTGATAATCACCTTTGACCGACACCAGATCAGACCGATGGAGCAGAAGCCGCCGCCTCCTCCTCTTTCTCTTTCTCACTTGAGATGGACAACATGGTGGATGCACCAGAAATGCTGCATTATTGCTAACATGTGCATCAGTTTGGAATGGAGTGGAGTTTCCAGAGATAGTCTGCCATATTTATATTCAGTGTGTAAATCTTTCTAACAGGCTGAGCAATTACCAGGAAGTCAGAATTGCCAAGGAAAAAAAAAAATCAAAATTTTAGGGAAAGGCAACACTGAGATAAGTGCATTAGTGTAGCAGGGGATTTTATAGAAAAAAATAAAGTGAGTTTTTACTCTCATAACTGTTGTTATTCTGCACAAAAAGTCCCGGTTTGACTCGAACACCCCTCATTTTTGTGTTCATTAGCGATATTTTCTTTGGTTTTATTTTTTTTTCTTCTCTCCTCACCACGCTGCTTCATGAGCTTTCTTCATTTCCGAGTTCCTGCTTTAGTTTGCAATAATGTTTTATACTCGTATAATTTAATTAACTGGTCGTGCAGCTGGAGTTAAAAAAAAAAAAAAAAAAAAAAAGTCTATCTGTAATATCGGGATATCTTTTCATATATTGTGTGCACGCCCGTGAGCCTGGATCGGGGAATTCCGGCTCGAGTTGAGGGAAATAATTAGCTCCTGATCCGTGTTGATGGAAAACGCCGAGCCTGGATCGACCTGTTAGTCTGAATGAAGCGAGACTGCTAATGAGCCTTAATATAAATAAATGATTACGAGCTCGCGTCATGGGAGAGCACCCCTGTGTGTGTGTGTGTGTGTGTGTGTGTGTGTGTGTGTGTGTGTGTGTGTGTGTGTGTGTGTGTGTGTGTGTGTGTGTGTGTGTGTGTTGAGGGGGGGGATATGTTTTCAACTTTTATCTCCCCATCTGTTTTATCTTTCCTTATGTAAACCTCGGTCCTGAATCTGTTTTCCAGGATTAAAAAACATTTTCTCCATGAGTTAAAAAAAAAAATTCAAGATCCAGCGTCTGTCCTCTCACCCTAAACCCCGTCTCCTGCGTCTCCTCTTCAGGGCCCGGCGGCGCAGATATCCATCATCAAGGAGGCCTTTGCAGGAGACGACATCATCTCCGACTTCCTGAAAGACAAGAAGAAACAGGAAGAGGCGGGGCAACCCAAAGTGGTGGACCTGACCCTGCCCGGGTGGGGGGAGTGGGGCGGGGTCGGGCTTAAGCCCTCCCGACACAAACGCAGGAAGTGAGTCATACAGGAAGTTTAACATGCCGTTACTTTATCTGCATCTGCGGTTTAGATATAAGCGTCTCGCTGTACAGATACGGTTACCGTGGAAACGTGGAGGAAGGTGTTAAAAACAAAGCAAAAAAAAAAACTAAACACACAAGTTATTATCATCATCATCATCATCATCATTATTATTATTTTAAGCTATAAACAAAGTTTAATGTAAAGCTTGCTGAAGTTGAAGTATTGGCGCCCCGGTACTGTTTGCTTTGCAAATGTCTAACTTTGCGTTCCTGGTCTTGGATCAGTAACCGTGTGTGTGTGTGTGTGTGTGTGTGTGTGTGTGTTTTTTTTTTTTTTTTTTTTTTTTCCAGGTTTCGGGTGAAGCCACCTCCCGTCGCCCCGAGAAAGGACCAGAAGCTCCCCGCCGTGATCATCTCTGAGAAGAGGAACTCGTCCATCGCCTTACACCAGGTAACCTGCAGCTCGGGGAGGAAGTGCTGCTGCACAGACGCTTTCAGGATCAGCAGGAAAATGAGACGAGCTGTGAAGCGATAAATAAATCAGATTAGCTACATAATGCTCTCTTAATAAACTCTGTGATCGCTCGGAAGCTCTTTTTATCCGAGCAAAATATCACTGTCTACTTAAAGTCTCTCTCACTCTGTCTCTCTCTGTCTCTGTACGTCTTTGTCTCTTTCTCTGTCTTCTGTGTGCGTCTGTTTTTCTGTTTCTCGTGTAAATTGCCTTCTTTTGGCGTCCTCTTGCTGTCTTACTTTTTTCTATGCGTCTCTCTTCATGTCCATATCTTTTGACCCCTTTCTCCATGTCTTTAATGGTGTCTTGCGTCTCTGCTTTCTCTTGGTCTTTCTCACACCCTCAAATGCTTACTGTCTCCCTTGTCTTTTGGTGCCTTTCTCTCTTTGCCTGTCTCATTCTCACTCTCTCTTCTCATTTCTTTCCAATATCTGTCTTTGTCTCTCTCTCTCTCTCTCTCTCTCTCTCTCTCTCTTGTGTGTGTGTGTGTGTGTATGTCTCCATCTGTTTATTTGTCATGTATTTGCCTCCTCTTGGTGTCTTCCTTTTGTCTCTCATTCTTCATGACCATATTCTTTTGGTCTGTTGTCTCTGTCGTGCTCTCACACTCTTGCTGTCTTCCTTATTCTGTCTGTCTCTCTGTGTGTGATGCATCGTGTCCGTCTCTATCTTTTTTATGGTGTCTCTCGTTCTCTCTCACTCTTTTGCTCTCGTGTTATTCTCTCCATTTTCTGTCTCACTCTCTCATTTCTTTCTCAATCTGTCTTTATCTTTCTGTCTTGCTCCCTCACCTTAACCTTGTCCGTCTCTCTCTCTCTCTCTCTCTCTCTCTCTCTCTCTCTCTCTTTAGGTGAGCCAGTTGCCGTTCCCGTTCCAGAACAGCTCCCAGTTCGAGACGTGCATGCGCTCTCCCGTGGGTCAGACGTGGAACACGCAGAACACCGTCAAGAAACTCACCGCTCCCAAAGTGGTGACCAAACTGGGCTCCATCATCGAGCCGCTGAGGAAGGACGACTTCCTGACAGACGACAAGAGCGCCGGAGCGCTGAAGAAGCGCCCGCAGATCGTCCTGGACGATGAAGGCGGGAAGGCGGAAAAGAGAAGGGGCGGAGCTCAGCAACATCAACACAAGAAGAAGAAGAAGAAGAAGAGAGGAACGAACGAATGAATGAAGTGACTTTAACCAGGATGATCACATGACTGGAATCGTCTCGATCGAGTGACGTTAGACGTCATTATAAACTGACAGAGGACTAGAAGTTAAAGTGAACCGATGTATCGCAGCAACCTTGTGTGAAAGTGTAGTGCGCTTGTTTGTCTCATGTCCTGTCTGACGTGTCCGATGTCTCACTCGCCATTAAACTCTTTATCGTTTCTCGCTCTTATTCTGTATATATTTTTGTCGTCCTGATAAAGCAGTAATCCAACTCCACATCTGTCTCTCTGAACATCTGCCTGCTTCTGCTTCAGAGGAAACGGGAACTGGTTTAATTTTTTTAAATAAATTGAGACGCTTGTTTTTTTTCTGCTGTCTGATTGAACCAGTTCGACTTTGTGAAGAACGAGCTTGAACAAGACGCTCAGTGTCTCCGCTTGCAACATATCGCAACATTCACTTTACATGTGCATCATACACCATACCGGCTTCAGATCTGGATTAAAATAGACGGGTTGAGTAATCCGAGATAACGTCAGGTGCACTAACGCTCCAGACTCGACGCTACGATAAACAATTCAGCCTGTGATTAATGTAGTGGTTTGGGTTCTTAACCTGCAATGTATGCAGATGTTTATACGGTTTAAATGAAATATCGAAATATACATGCATAGTTACATGTTCGAGTGCTCACACAAAAAGGCTTTTGTATTTAATATATATTTGTTACGCCCCAGTCTAGGTCGTGCCATTACCGGAAGGAAAGAAAGAAAGAAAGAAAGGTGAAAAATAAATGAAAAGCAGGTGAGACCAATAAGCAAAAACTAATAAGCAAAGTGCATTTGCTAAGTGTTTATTTACAAAAGTAAATAAGCAAAACCCCAAAATGTGTCTGAAAAGCTTCCGAAGCCGACAAGACCAAAATAATTAACAAAATTCCCTCTAGTGAAATACTTATGCTGCACCAAAAGAAAAGAAACGGAAATACAAAATCATGACCCTTATTCCCTGACTAACCAGAACCGGGAGAAAACGAAATATAAACAAAACGTCATGGACGTCCTACTGATCCACTCAATACACAATTTATGTACAAATATACACAAAATGTATTTACAGAACACAAAGCAACTAAAAACCAAGAAACCCAAAACAAGCAAATTGTCGTACGCGGAAAAGTCTGTCAAATATCAAGCAACATCAAAAAGCGGGGGGATGGGGGGGGAGGCGCTTCAGCAGCGTCGTCTGAAGGGTATAAGTAGGCCGCAGGGTCTCCTGGGCAACCAATCGTCAGATAGGAGGCGGGTAGAACCAATTGTAGTGACGGATTGCAGGACCCAACTGATTGCAGGGGCGGGACCTGAAACATTAAGGGACACGCCCCAATCCCACCAACAGCAGAAACACAAAATACAAATATAAACTCAACATCCTAACTACATTTTAAGGTCAGGGGGGTCAGGGGGGTGGAGTGTATCAGTCGGCCCTTGACGTCGACGTGTTGGAAGCAGGAAAAATGGGCAACTGTAAGTGTGTTAGTGACTGTGATAAGGACCTGTGATAAGCTTTGACGTCTAGACGACTGGGTACGACAGAGAGACTCCAAAACTGCAGGTCTTGTGGGATGGTCCCGGATTGCAGGCGTCAGGACTGAACAAAAGTGCTCCAAAGATGTAAAACCCAACCGGGGAACTGGTGACAGGGTCATGGGTGGCCAAGACTCACTGAACTGTGTAGGGCGTGAAGGCCAGTCTGATGTAAACTGCTGAGGAGGTGAATGCTGGCTCTGGTAGGAAGGAGTCCGAGCACGCAGTGTGGCGTCTGGAGCTTCAGAGCCGCAGAGCGGTCAGGCTGCCCATGCAGGCCCGTGTTCTCCACCCAAAGCTCCCATTCCTGCTGATCTGGACCAGTGGAAGAAGGTGACCTGGTCTCATGGGTCACGTGGCAGATGGCACCAGGATGCGTTATGGGAAGGAGAGCGTTATCATGGAGACGGTGTTCCCCGATGGCAGCGTCCGCGTTCGGCAGGACAATGTGCTCAGGAACGGTCTGAGGAACATGACAGAGCTCAAGGTGTTGACTCTCAATCTGATCAAGTCTGATCCACGGAGGCCCGACATCACAACCTACAGGACTTAAAGGATCTGCTGCTGACGTCTTGGTGCCGGATCGTCAGAGGTCTAGTGGAGTCCAGGCCTCGACGGGTTTAATCAGTGTGAACAGCACGTTAATATAAAACTCATTTGCAGCTGCACTTCTGTCAGAGCCGCTTTTATGGAAAATAAATCAATACTTTCCAAACAGCCGTTTCCACACAGCACTCGGGTGTTTTTAAAAAGTTGAACAATTGATCACTGATAAATGTCATGAGGAGGAAATACATTTTTAAATTTTTTTTTTTAAACGAACGACTGAAGCTCCATTGTTGTCTGGAAAAGAAACAGGTACAGCATTGTATGAAACGTTTTTTTTTTCCTGGAGATCATTTGCAGATTTAGGATAATTCTTCCCCCGGCTGTAGAACTTCCTTTTGTGCTTATCAACAATATACATCATATCATATTTGTGTGTGTGTGTGTGTGTGTGTGTGTGAGGGCATTTCTGGGAAACGTAGCCTCACCTGAACCACCATGAATACTTCATGAAGGCCAGACTTGCCAGCGTGATGAAAGGAACGCGGGGAGGTTTTTTTTTTGTTGTGGGTTTTTCTTCCATGCCACGGTGACTCAGCACAAAGTTTGGTCTAAAAGCTTCCCTTTCATGTCGGGATTCAGTCTCTCGCCCCTCAGCTCTGGGACACACATCGCCTCGCCTGTGCTTTTCAGATCCCTGCTGGCATGCGGGCTGTGCTTCTCCTCACTCTCTGGCTCCGGGTTTGGACGGCGGTGAGCGGATACTCGGCAGGAGCTCCGGTCACCAGGTGTGTGGACATGAAACCTGGACACAACGTCTCAGCGCAGTCTGGGTCCTCACCTTACACCATCATGGTCAGCAACACCACCTTCAGCACCAATCAGACAATCAAAGGTAACCTCAGTCCTGTGATTCGATTTATTTTTATTTATTGAGACGCTAAAAGAAAAACTGAGAGCTTCTGTCTGAAGTAAGAGGAGATGGAGAAACGGGAAATGGTCTCTCAGTTACAGCGAGGAACTCTTAAAGTTTCACAAAGTCCTCCAAATAGAACGGTTTATCGGTAAACGATAGGCGGAGTAAAGAATATCGAGCAAAACCCATTCCTCCATAATTTTTGGACTGAGGTTCCTGAGTGAGTGAGAATGGATGGAACAGTTGAACAAGTGGCAAGGTGGAGCAGAGCAGGAGATGGTGAGGATGTAGAGATGGATGGATGGAGAGATGGTAGCTGGTAGAGGAGTTTAGATGCAAAGAATGGGTGGATGCAGAGATGAGAAGGTGGAGATGAATGAATGGATGGAAAGAGGGTAATTTAGATAAAAAATAGCAGGTAGAAATGGATGGATGATGAGATGGTGTGCAGATAGAGATGGATAGAGAGATGCTGAGAAGGTGGAGAGGGATGGAGAGATGCTGAGAAGGTGGAGCTGGATGGAGAGATGCTGAGAAGGTGGAGAGGGATGGAGAGATGCTGAGAAGGTGGAGCTGGATGGAGAGATGCTGAGAAGGTGGAGAGGGATGGAGAGATGCTGAGAAGGTGGAGCTGGATGGAGAGATGCTGAGAAGGTGGAGAGGGATGGAGAGATGCTGAGAAGGTGGAGAGGGATGGAGAGATGCTGAGAAGGTGGAGCTGGATGGACAGATGTGAACAGGTGGAGCTGGATGGAGAGATGCTGAGAAGGTGGAGCTGGATGGACAGATGTGAACAGGTGGAGCTGGATGGACAGATGCTGAGAAGGTGGAGCTGGATGGACAGATGTGAACAGGTGGAGATGTGTGAATGGTGAATTAGCTGGTCAATACTGATTGATGGAGAGATGGTGAACCGTAGGATGGAGGGACAGAAAGTTAGCAGTACAGATGGAGAAATACTGCGTGGACGAGAGATGAGCGGATATCTGATGGAGCGGAGGATAGCGGATGGTAGACCAGACTAAACGGCGGATCTTTTTGAGAGAGGTAGAGAAGAACGCCTGAAGGAGAGGCGAGAAGGTCTACAGGGAAAATAAAGAGGATGATGATGATGATGATGAGAAGGAGGAGGCGTTCGGAGGTCCGGCCTGATGGATGGAGGGATGAAACGCTGATGGGAGTTAGGAGGAGAATTTGGAAATGGGCGCCGGGCTTTAGAGGGGGCAGATGTTTAAAACGGAGGTGTGGTGTTAAAGCTGTAACATGATGCAGACTGCTGAGGCAGTTAGCGTTAGCGTTAGCACCCATGAGGAAGAGGAAGAGCTTATAATGCTTCATAAGTGATTCATGATAACATTAGAGGGGGTAAAGAAACGGATTAGGAAACCTCCAGTGAGCTCAGAGACGGGAGGAGGTTGGGTTTTTTTTCTTTTTTGGAAGTCTTGTGCTTTAAATATCTCTCGAGTTACTCAGACGAGCGCTCGCGTGTTCCTGTCTCCGCCGAATATTCCGTTTGAGAAATATTTCAGTTTACAGAAGCGAACTTTAAACTGTAAACTTATTCAGCTGTAATCGTGAATATTTCTTTCATTTTTTAAATGTAACTTGTTAATTCATTTCAGATTTTTGCATTTCATTTGAAGTTATTGAACTGAATTAGCATTTATTATAGTTTAAATATTAATTTGTGACTGAATGTGACTTAAAGAAAAACCTACAATTAAAGTATTATTGAGCAAATGCAAAAAAAAATCATGTCAAATGTAACAAAAATAGCTTTTCTTCTTCTTCTTCTTTTCCCTCCTGGATTTTAAAGTAATAAATCACTAAACTGTTTAATTTGTTATATTTCTGACAGTGAAACTCGTCTAACAGAGCGTAAGGAAGTAAAAGTGAACCGATGAGTAATTAAGTAAAAGTAACATAAAAAAAGAGGATATACATGTATATATATATATAATTATATATAGTGCAGAGCAAAAGTTTGGACACCCCTTCTCATTCAGCGAGTTTTCTTTCTCGTGTTCTTTCTTGTGTTCTTTAGCCCAAACGCGTCTCTTCTGCTTGTTGCCTGTCCTTAGCAGTGGTTTCCTAGCAGATCTTCTACCATGAAGGCCTGATTCACACAGTCTCCTCTTAACAGTTATTCTAGAGACGTGTCTGCTGCTAGAACTCTGTGTGCCATTGACCTGCTCTCTGATCTGAGCTGCTGTTAACCTGCGATTTCTGAGGCTGGTGACTCGGATGAACTTATCCTCCGCAGCAGAGGCGACTCTCGGTCTTCCTTTCCTGGGCCGGTCCGCATGTCAGCCAGTTTCTTTGTAGCGCTTGATGCTTTTTGTGACTGCACTTGGGGACACGTTCAAAGTTTTCCCAATTTTTCGGACTGACTGACCTTCATTTCTTAAAGTAATGATGCCACTCGTTTTTCTTCACTTAGCTGCTTTTTTCTTGCCATAATACAAATTCAAACTTTTGCTCTGTACTGTGTGTGTGTATATATATATATATGATTATTTTAGTGAAGTTTTACAGTCAAGTGTTGAACCTCTGACAGCCTGAAGGAAATAGAGGTGTGTTATCTTTTTGATACATCACGTGCTCCCCCTGCTGGTCATAACCTGTCAGTACATTTATTTAACCTCAATACAAACAAACTCTCTGTCTGTCTGTCTGTCTGTCTGTCTATTAATCTTTCTGTCTGTCTGTCTCTCCCTCTCTCTCTCACACACACACGTTTTGTGACGCTTACAGCATGTTATCATTTTAAAGTTAAAACAACCTTTATTAATAATAAACATCTTTTATTTCAGCGTTCCTGCGTCTTTTTTCCTCTATAGACGTTACATTTTTTTACACATATAAAATTATTTCTCACACTTTTCCTGGTGCTGAAGAAAATATCATGTGATACAAAGGTCACACTTATCCTCTGCCTTTTTTTTTATTGAAAAAATAAATAAATAAAATGGAGCAAAAACTAATACATGATTATACAAAAAAATTTAATCTTAAAAAAAAAACATTTAGGGAACTCAGGACTGTTTTTATGAGATTTATCAGGATTAAACGAAAAAAAACAACAACACATTGATTATTATTGTTTATTCCGTGTTACTGAGAGTCACATGTTTGATGATTTGATGCTAAAATGGAGCCTAAGTGTCTCACTTCTGACATTTTTAGTAAGTGTTGGTGTGGTATGATGTTAATATTGTGTGTGTGTGTGTGTGTGTGTGTGTGTGTGTGTGTGTGTGTGTGTGTGTGTGTGTGTGTGTCAGTGATGATTCACGGCCCAGCGTACATGGGTTTGCTCCTGCAGGCTCGATCAGGCTCCAGCACTGTCGCCGTGGGGACGTGGGGGACTCCGCCCTCCAACACCCAATACTTAACGGTGATCACACACACACACACACACACACACACACACACACACATTTACAACACAAAAACATTAACATCCAAAACAAACTCAAACCTCATTTGTGATTAATCTTCTGTGTGATGTTTAGGCCCTGCGTGATACGGCTTTTGAAGCGCGTTTGTCCTCCACTGACCACAGACTCTCTGTAAGACGTGTTTGTCCCTCTCGGCAGGTTTCCTGTTTTATTTTCACACACTTATTCCCGCGCACTTATACTGATGTTGATGATCCATTTCCCAGGTCTTTATTGAGTGCAGATTTAAACGTCTGTTTCCTCCACAGACTGTTTCATTTAATTATTGTTTTATTAACGCGGCGTGTAAAAGTTCCAGCTTTTCCCCCTGACACTGGAGACTCCTTACACGGATGTTTAATGTTCTCACATTACGTCATTTTTTAAAGATTTGTAAATGTGTTAATATGAAATAAAAAATGCTTTTCAGCATGAAGTTCATTTTGTTGAATCCCTGTTCAGTGACTTTCCTCCTCCAGACCGCCGTGTGTCATGTGACTAAGCGCGGCTTTCAGAAACTTTTCAGAAAAAAAGAAAAAACACTTTTCGTTTTCTTTGTCAATTTCATTTTGTTTATTCATTTCGGTGGAATTTAAATTGTTTTAACTGCATCAGCCATTTAAACCATTATAAAATGATTCTGTGTGTGTGTGTGTGTGTGTGTGTGTGTGTGTGTGTGTGTGTGTGTGTGTTGTAGTGCTCAGGAATCAGTCAGAGTGCCATCACACACTCCAACAAAAACAATAAGACCAGCGAGACCTACACCTGGATTCCTCCAGCGTCCCTCGACTCCGCCTTCATCACGTAATTGATTGATTAATAATAATTACTAATCAGTAAATAAAATGATGAATGATTTCCCGTCAGACTCGTGTTGTTGTTGTTGTTGTTGTTGTTGTTGTTGTTTTTGCAGACACTGAACTAATGGGCCAGAAGATGAACAAAATCAGATGATTAAACATAAAAACTAATAAATGTAGTTTTTAAACTAAACAAATAAACAAACATTAAATGCATGTTTGTTTTGAGGATGTACTGTACGTGTGTACAGTAGTACCTGAGTGTGTACCAATGCAAAAGTAATGGCACCTACTCTACTGCTTAAATGTTTATTATGAACTTAAGGAATAAAATTGGATTAGGTTTTATGTTATTTAGACATTTTGTTCTAGTAATAATTATAACGTGTTTTGTGTTGTTTTCTCATGTTTGATTTATTGCTTGTGCTTTTTGTCCTTCAGGGCCACCGTCGTCGCAAATAAGTCCACTTTCTGGATGAACCTCAGATCGGAAACACTGCGGCGAGGTGAGCTTCAGTCGTGAGATAAGAAGATGTTCGAGATTTAAACGAATCCATTTTACATTCAAGAACTTTTTTCACTCATCGTTCAGAGTAATGTTATAAACCTGCACCTGTTATTGAGTGCGGCGTCTTAAAAATCAGAGGCTCAGATCAAAACTAAGTGCACCCTTGGCTTAGGTGTGACCTCCCTGACATGCGGTACGACCTGGGAGGAAATCTCACAATGTTTATTTATTTTTTTTTTTACCAAAAAACACTAAACTTAAAAACACCACTTACTATTTTACTACCTTTTTTTTTTTTTTTTTTTTGCTCAAAAAAATTCCTGAGACTTTCACTAAATTCACATTGTATGTTACAGTAAGTAAGTCAGGGGTGCACTTATTTTTGTCCTGTCACTTCGCTGCGGTGAGATCTGAGCGCTTTGGTTTATCAGTGTGGCTCGTCAATGAGAGAAGCTACAAACAGCCGGTCTTCTGTCCTCACGTTCAACAAAAAATCTTCTTGTCCTGCTGCAATCAACAATCATTTATTTATTAATAGTTTGTTAATAAGATGCACAATTAAGTTTCATACAAATAGTTTTAAAAATAATGGAGCAGCGAAGCAGAGATTCCCCAACGCAAATATTAACTCAATTCAATTAGATTTTATTTCTGTAGCATTTTTAACAGCACTTATTGTCGCAAAGTCGCTTCACAGAGAAATGAACATGAAAGACTGCGTGTATGTGTTACTTCAGTAAAAGTAGAAATCGTCTATTTGCTCGTGTATTTGAGTAAAAGTATGAAAGTCCTGAATGTGTTAAATGCTTGTAATAGCTAACGATAGCCGTTATCATTGTACATAATAAAAAATTTTACACTTCCTGCTATTTTCACAAGCACTGTATTCTCATGAACCTTTGACCTTTGCCCCAGATGGAAGCAGCAACACAGCAGCTGATCCCAAGATGGCGGTCACACCTGTCCTGCTTCTCGCACTCCTGATGTCGCTTGTGTTGCAGTACTTTGTTTCCGCCCCGTCACCGCGCATCCCCTAGTCGAGTCCCCGCCTCTGTCCTGCTCGCCGTCCTGTTACGCTCGTCATGAGCAGCGACGTCCGGACGCTGAGCTCCAAAGAAAACAGCGCAGGAGTTCAGGATCTCTTAATATTCACAGTCATGTATGAAATGTATGTTTAATAAATGTAATATTTCACTTATAAAGTCCTCAATCTGTGTCTGGTTTATTGTGTACACTATAGCACTGACCTTAGTGTGACTCTAACTCTGACTCTAACCCTGACTCTAACCCTGACTCTAATCCTGACTCTAATCCTGACTCTAACCCTGACTCTAATCCTGACTCTAACCCTGACTCTAATCCTGACTCTAACCCTGACTCTAACCCTGACTCTAACCCTGACTCTAATCCTGACTCTAACCCTGACTCTAATCCTGACTCTAACCCTGACTCTAACCCTGACTCTAATCCTGACTCTAACCCTGACTCTAACCCTGACTCTAACCCTGACTCTAACCCTGACTCTAATCCTAGCCTAACACCAAACCTGTATTTTGTTCAGTGTAGTCAGCTTCAGAGCATGAGGAGACAGAACTAAGTGCACCCCTGGGTTAGACTTGACCTCCCTAGCGTACAGGACGTACCTTGTGAAAATCTGAGAACATTGATTTTTTTGGCCCAAAAACACAAAGGCCCTTACCAATTTTAATGAAAAAAATCATCATTCTCAAATTCTCACCAAATTCACATCGTACATTAAGGCATTCAAGTTGAACACAGGGGTGCGTTTAGTTTCATCCTGTCATGTTCCTGAGCTGAGATCTGAGCGCTTTACTGTGTCAGTGTATTTTAGTCAGTGAGCGACCCGCGATCTAGCAATAAATCTAGCATAAATAAATCTAATCTGATCTAAATCTAATCCTGGTTTAACCCTTTGGTAACCCTAAACCTAACCCTAGTGTAACTCTAGTGTAATCCTGAACTTAACTCTAGAGTAACCCTAAATGTGTATCTATTGTTCAGTGCAGTAAAGTGAAAATTGGAGGCTCAGATCTCAGCTCGAGAGCATGAGGGGACAGAACTAAGTGCACCCCTGGGTTAGACTTGAGCTCCCTAACGTACAGGACATCCCTTGTGAAAATCTGAAAACGTTGATTTTTTTGGCCCAAAAACACAAAGGCTAACCCCTTACCAATTTTAATGAAAAAAATCATCATTCTCAAATTCTCACCAAATTCACACCGTACATTAAGGAGGTCAAGTTGAACGCAGGGGTGCGTTTAGTTTCGTCCTCTCATGCTCCCGAGCTGACATATGAGTGCTTTCGCGTGTCAGGGTATTTCAGCCAATGTGCTCTCGCAATAACCCTAAACCAAGTGTAACCCTGAACCTTAACCCTAGTGTAACTCTAGACTAACTCTAATCAAAACTCTGCTATAAGTGCCTGTAGTGTAACTCTACCGTACACACACTACGACGCTAACGCTCTCATGCAGCGATGTTTTGGTTAGCGCGCTGTTCCTGGGGAAACGCCGCATTGTTTCATTGTGCAGCTGTATACGCTTAAAACGCACATAAAAGCCACTTGACAAACCCATCTGACTTGTCTGACGTGACAAAGCTGTCGCTTTTTTTCAGCTTGATTAAATAAACACATTTCAAGTGCTGCGTAATTTCTTTAAACTCTCGACAGCTCGCTTCTCTCTCATCTTCTCTCGGTGGAAGAAAGCGAGACTAAAATACTTATTATAAATTTGTAAGAAGTTTTTTTTTTACCCCGTAATTGTGATATTAAGCCGCTAATAGGAAGATTATTCAGAACTCGATTCCGTCTCTGAAGCGTGATAATGCAGCGGCGGCTTTTTCCTTTTTCTGTAATTATCTCCTTGTCAGAAAGCCAGAGGAATAAATTAGCACACAGACACCAAAAAAGTTACTACTGCGAGCCGTGCTGTGTGTAAGTGTTTGTTTGTGTGGTGTTTGCAGTTGAATATAGAACAGTGTGTCTGTGTGTGTGTGTGTGTGTGTGTGTGTGTGTGTGTGTGTGTGTGTGGTGGAGATCTTGTGTCACACACTGGAGCGGAGAGGAGCGCGGCATTTATGGCATCTCTCACCATCGCGCCTGTGTAAATATTAGCGCAGAGGGCGGATCCTCACCCTGGTCCCGGGGGAAGCCCCGCCCTGTACGTTCTACCACACCCACTTCTGTTCAAGGTAGGAAAAGGAGAACACCGCAATGATTCACTGTTCATCTGGAAACATCTTTTTTAGATGCATAACAACTCAAAACCTTCTTTCTGTGAAAGAAAAAAAAATCATTCTGATCACGAGCTAGTGCATAGACAGACAAATATCTGGTTGGCTGGCGCTTGTAGATCTAAGTTTGTTGTTATTAACCATAAACATAAACAACCACAAACAAAAACACTGTAAAGACAGCGTGGAGTGAGAACAGAAACTTGCATTTTACATTATTTTAAGTCTCTCCACAAGAGGGCGCTCTAAATAAGTGCGCGCGCACACACACACACACACACACACACACACACACACTACAGGCAATTTGGAAACTCCAATTAGCTTAATGTGCATGTCTTTAGACTGTGGGAGGAAACCGGAGTACCCGGAGGAAACCCACCAAGCACAGGGAGAACAGGCAAACTCCACGCACACAGACCCCGAGGTGGGAATCGAACCCGGACCCTGGAGGCATGAGGCAACAGTGCTAAGCACTACACCACCGCACCGCCCAACGAAGCTACTGTATATAGTCGAGTTAAATATCAGTGTTAAAACTGGTCGTTTGATCAAAACCTTCGTGTGCTGTATGACGGGACGGCGGATCACGAGCTTCTCTTTTGTTTCTGAACATCAAGTCAATCATCAGGACGCGTCACTTTATAGCGCGTGTTAAACTCGCATTTAATGCTCGTGTGCATACAGCGTTGGGTGTGGCTCAAGACGAGGCGACTCAGAATTCACCTGAAACCTGAGGTGTGGTTCAGAGTCATCAGAATTTGAGCAGAAACAGGAACAGGTTTAACTGGAACGCTGTAGGAATCATTTCTCACCTGCACACACAAACACTGACTGGAAGAGAAGGAAGTTAGGGATCAAAAGGGAGAGGAGGATCTTCTACAGCTATTAACACCACACACACACACACACACACACACACACAGTAGAATTATAGTAGAGAGGGGACTCCAGACGGTGCGAGCGTCATCAGGCCTGAGCAGGAGATAATGAGGGTTAAATATAGCAGCGGCGAGCCGAGAGTAAATCCGCTTCCATGCAACCAGAGACGTTGGAGCGACTCCAGCGAACAGTGGGAGAGAGATTTATATGAATGGATTCTCTCAATAAGAGTCTGTACAAATCCACTATTACTCACCTCGCGCAGAAGCGCTGACGTCGCGTGGGCCGGGCTCGTAGTAGATCTGTAATCCAATGGAGATTTAAAGGTTCTCTGGAGCCAAAGAGGCTCATCTCAGGAACCAGTGTTCAACACTGCTTTGAAACACGACTCACCCTGTGGAATAATGCAGTGCGTGTGTGTCGTGCTGTTTGTTACAGGGATAACCCTTTAAGAGCATGTTTTATTCCTGCTATTATAATACTGTGTAAACATCTCAGCCACTGATAATATTACAACTTTGTGTTTATTGAAGAAATCCCAGATTACCTCGAGTTCTCGAATCTGATTGGTCCGAAAACCAAAGTGCTGATACAGCACACATTTTTTATTAACAAGTCTGCAGGAACGCGCTACTGTTCCCATAGCAACAGCGAACTGCTTTCTTTCAGTCTAATAATAGCTACTCTATATACTCATGATAATGTGCACCTATTTCAGGCAAAACTAAGTGCACCTGTGTTAGTTTTTCAAATGACAGATTTTTCTGTGAAATTCGACCTTCTCACTGGGAATCTAAGCCCGAGGAAGTCAGGACTAACACAAACAACAGAAGTCAGTTTCATCCTGTCACATCCACAAGCTGAGATCCAAGCCTTGGATTTCATAAATTTAGGAAATCTGATGTAATTAGAATTTACATCTTTCACACACACATTTTTTTTCATTCTATAAAGCTGCTTTGTGACAATTACCAGTCTTCAAAGCATTATAGAAATAAATTTTAATTGTATAAATTAAATATTGCTTTCAGTAAAGTATACAGTGTAAAAATGATAATGCGACTGAAAGTCCCATTAAATTTGACAACTGTTTTAGGATTATAAACAGCCACATCATTAATTATTTGCCTTTAACAGCATGACATGCTTCATTCTCTTTAAGTAACTGTAAATGCACTGACACTAACTAATTAGATTTAATCTGATTCTAAAATGAACACAAAATTTCAGGAAATGGTTTTTACAGTATTTTGGAATCTTTCCCAATCGTACACGTTTGTTTATAGAATTAGCAGGGATTCATCATGGAATTTCAAATACAAGTAAAAATGGAAGCAAATTAATTAAATCTCTTCCCTTTATTATTTTAGCACTGGACTTAAATGTTTTAATCATGTGTTAGACAGATTTTAAACAATTCTAGCTATTTTATCAATATTCATTCCTTCCTTGCTTGGCTGTATTTAGTCGATTCATGTTTTCGTTCACTTTCTTAAAGTTGTAATAAGAAAATGACTTGAGTACAGAACCTCGTATAACACACAATGATGTCAAAAACACTGACTTGGTTAGCCACAGAGAATAGAAACAACAAAATTAATTCACAAGGCATGTTTTTTTTTTCTTCAGTAGGTTGAATTTATTCAAGTCATGATTTAAAAACTGGCGGAGTGGACAACCAGGCGAACACATTCAGGACTTGCTTATCACGTGTTGGAATGAGGATCGAGGACGAGTAGTTTGGACCGGGAGAATAAAATGATAACAGACTAAGAGAACGGCTCCCACATCACACACACACACACACACACACACACACACACACACACACACACAGTTTAAATAAACACCACCTCTGGATCATCAGAACCAGCAGCAGCTGCGGTACTAATGGGGCCTCGCTGAAGAGGCAGAAGAGTCCGGCCAGAATAGCAGGTTTTTCACGTGACATGGTATAACCGTTTCAGCTTGGTTATTTCTTGAATTTTTTTCCTCCTTGTTTTTTTGTTGGTGGTGAACTTTACATTATATATATATATATATAATAAAAAAAAAACACGGTGATGGACGTGAAGGGGGCGTTTAGATGACCTTCTTGAGCTCGTCGTACAGGACGAGGACGAAAGCGCCTCCCATGCCACGGAGCACGTTGGACCAGGCGCCCTTGAAAAACGCCTTTGAGCCTTCATCACGGGCGATCTTCTTCCAGCAGTCGATGGTGCCGGTGTACATGATGTCGGCTGTGAACACAACAATAAAGTTATTTACACAACAAAGTGAGTGTAAATGAATGTAATAAAAATTGTTCATCTAGCAAAAACAACAGACTACACTAATGAGAGGATATAATTAAATATTTAATCCATATAGGATTAAAGTGTAAAGGGTATGCAGCAAATCCGCAAGTCGTGTAAAACAGAACACACACAGCCTCGACAACAAGCATATACAACGTCTGGAAAAACCTGTCACCGGGTCAGGATGCCTGTACGTGTTTGGATATGACAATTGGTGGACACTACACTCCATTGTAGATCCTGGAGGCGGAGCTTCATGGAAATTATAATCTATATATACACTTTTACCTTGGGTTTTATGTAATAAATACGTCTATTTATTAAATTAAAGGTTTTGCACAATTTTACCTCCTTTGCGTCCGGACTGCATCATCATGCGACGTCTGACCGTGTCGAAGGGGTAGGACGCGAGACCGGCGACAGCGGTTACAGTCTGAGCAATCATCCAGCTCACCACAATGTGGGTGTTCTTGGGGTCGGGCAGCATACCTTTGTGAAAAAATTAAAGGAAACAATCGTGAACTCATTTAAATCGCCTGAATCATCCTTTAACCTTCCTACACGTTAAGAAGATTCCTGTGACTCACCCTTGGCGGTGTCATAGATGCCGAAGTAGGCCGCTCTGTAGATGATGATTCCCTGCACGGACACGTTGAAGCCCTGGTACAGCCCCTTCAGTCCGTCAGACCTGAACACTTTGACCAGGCAGTTGCCCAGCCCGGTGAACTCTCTCTCGGCACCGGCTTTGCCGACATCGGCGGCCAGACGGGTTCGGGCGAAGTCGAGAGGATAGACGAAGCAGAGCGAGGTGGCTCCGGCGGCACCTCCGGACGCCAGGTTGCCAGCGAAATAGCGCCAGAACTGCTTGCGCTTGTCCACGCCATCAAGGAAGATCTTCTTGTACTTGTCCTTGAAGGCGAAGTTGAGCGCCTGAGTGGGGAAGTACCGGATCACGTTGGCCAGGTTGCCTCTCCAGAATGACAGGAAGCCCTGCTCCTTGGGGATGCGCACCACGCAGTCCATAATGCCCTTGTACTGCTTGTCGACTGTGATCTGCTTGCTGGCATGTTGGACCTGTGACGAGAGAACAAAACACACGTTCGTAGTCATGTTAATGAGAAGTTAATAAATGAAAGTCATGATGTTTAGTATTCCTATAAAAGATAGCACTGCAAGATTTTTCTGTACGCTTAATCAAGGAAGTTCTTTGACATTTCGTTCTCGCCAAGTGTCACTGACATGACCTTGTATTTTTCCTCCCTTAATCAAGAAAACTTTTTCCCCAAGCTTTCCATAATTAATAAATGTGTCCCATACTGTTTAGTGCCCCTAGATAGGGGACAAGTGGTCACTTAAAAAAAAAAAATATATATATATATATATTATATATATAACTACGACCTTGCACTAGAAATCTAAAAGGATACCTAAAAAATGTAAAGGTGATATTTCCTCTTGAAATCAGGCGTTTGTCTGATTAAAGACAAAACTCAGATGAATGGACCTGACGAGAGCAGCTCTGATGAGGGAACAATTACATAACGCCGCTCACTTCCGGTTTAATGGCCGCGTCCGTGTTGAATCAAAGTGTGAAAAAAGAAGCTCCAACATTACAAAAAACAAACAGTTAAACTACAGTAACGTGTACACTCTCTCGTTGTGTGTGTTATAAGAGTTTAGAAATGAGCCAAAGTGATCCTAGGTGATGTTTAATGCTAGCACGAGCGCCGCAATGTCATGCCCTTTTGAATGAGAAAGAATGCTAAGGCTGCTAGCTAAGCTATGCTAACAATGCTAAGAGCGCTGGAGGGCACTGACGCAAAGGTTAGCTAGCTGAAACCGGTTACGGAAATAATCATATATAAATTTTAATTGAATACGAGCGATATTTTCAGTATGATGGGAGAAGCCGGGCGCGGAGGTGGTGATGCTGAGGCGGTGATGCTGGAGCCGGTAACCGAGCCGACAAGATGCCGGGCATACCTGAAGGAGAAGCTTGACTCTCTCGATGGGAGCGACGGCTGTCTTGGAGATAGCAGCGGCGATTCCTCCTGCCAGAAAATCCTTAGCGAACGAAATGGCGGTCTCACTCATCTTGGATGTTTTCTTATTTATTTATTAATTTGTTCAATTTGTAAGGTTTTTAATTAAACTTCCCCTGGCCTACTCCGCCTCAGACTTCTGCCTCGCTCGCCTGCTCGGTCGAAATGGCCGATTTTTATACAGGCTTAAGGGTTTTTTTACCTTCTCGAACCTTCTCGCGAGAACCCCCCCAAAAAATCATCGCGAGCGGCCCAATCTCGTTTCATGATTGGTCCACAGGGCGATGATGTCAGCACGCGGCCTCCTTCCTCAATGACAATAGGAGGAGGCTAAAAGCCCAGTGTTACGGAGGGAGGGGTAACCATGGCGACAAGCGCGCGCGCGCACTGTTCCTGCCGTAATAAAGTAAACTAGTATGCACTCCAAACGCGTGCACAGAGTTTGGCTCATTTTGTTCACAGGTTTATTTTTTAAACACACACATACATACACATACAGAGTCAGCCATAATGTATATTCATAATATGATAATATTACTAGTATTATTGTAATATACATTATACATGATATTAATATACATCATACTGTTTTTCTTTTTCTGAAGTGTGTGTGTATGCGTTTTTTGGCTGACTGAATAACACACACACACACACGTGTATGTATATATATACACACACACACACACACACACACACACACACACTATTTATAATTTTAAACACATGCACACACAGTAACACACATAATATCTTTCTATATTCATTTACTTGTACTTTTTTTGACCAGATGAATAAATAAATACACTCAACACTATGATTCTAACCTGATTATTCCTTTTACTCACTCACGCATCATCTACACCGCTTTCCTCTTGTAGTCAGTGTTGCGAGGGGCCTGGAGCACATCCCAGGAGGCTTAGGGCATGAGCCGTGGTACACCCTGGACAGGGTGCCAATTCAGCGCAGGGCAAACACACATACACACACTCATTCACACACTACGGGCAATGCGGGAACGCCAATTAGTCTAATCTGCATGTGTTTGGACTGTGGCAGGAAACACACCAAGTACGGGGAGAATATGCAAACTCCATGCACACAGAGATGGGAATCGAGCCTGATTATTTCTTTTAATTTAATTAAGATTACAAAAAAACGAATTCCTAGGAAATATTATCCTCAAAGTCATTGTGTACTAGACAAACTATATGTGCACACTATTTTATTATATATTTATTTGTCAGACATATATTATATATATATATGTACTGTATATTTATAATCAAACTTTTTACAAGTTTTTGCTTTTTATATTATTCACCTCATATAAAAATGCATAGTGCATGCACTTACATAATGATAAGAAAGACATACTATGAACTACGAACTGAAGATGACATCTGAAAGTGACCTTTAGGAAAATGTTAACATCACAGCAGATAATAAAGTGTTCGGGTTTTCCCTCTTTCACATAAACACATACATTAACTCCACATTCTCAGTAACGCCTCAGTGAACCCCTGAGACGTTAAACTTTATTCCAGGGACATGCTGTGGATTTAATGACCTCGTGTCACTGTCACATGACCTGTGTGTCCACTCGGTGTGCCGCCAAGTTATTTATATGTATATGGTCCTGAACAGTATGGACATTCTCAGCTGACACTGAAGTGTAAAGCGAGCCAAGAATAGACGTGAGCACAAGGAATGTTGTCCCGTGTCCTTCACCAAGGACCTCGGGCCACCGTGAGGCCTGCTGTCCCTTCAGAGGTCAGGCCCGCGCTTCAGCTCCCTCTAACGCAACCGACGGGTAATAAAAACCTGAGATTACCTGCATGAAGGTCAGATTCGAGCAACAGGTGAACAGAGTGTGTTTTGTACACACAGCAGTGTGTGATCCTGAGCCGGCCGGTTTGCTTTGTGAGAACATTAAATCAGGAGAACTGCTTTGACTTTGACGCGTCACTCTGTCCACACCGTGACCCTGAGCCGTGCTGAGGGTTCAGTCGCAAAGGAAATGACGGAGAAGTCCTTGGGTGTTACTACTGTATGAACGGAGAGGTCTGGACTTTGGCCCTGAATGTCTGTTAGACTCAAGTGGTTTCATGTAAATCGCAACTGAATACAGTTATTACTGTAGTGTTTTGTGTGCGTCAGGGCATTTAAGTAGAAACAACAATTACATCAAAATTCATTAACATGTACACAGGCACACAAAAAGAATGATAAACAGGCCCCAGTAGTGTTGTAATAAAATGTACACACCAATATGTGATGTGATTTTTATGATTACTATTCCTTCTGAACTCCCTCTCGTGCTGCACCTAGATCACCTGTTGTCCTTAAAACACTAAACGAAAGTCAACAAAGTGTTAATAAATAATCAACAGCTAAAAAAATTGTTCAACAAATTTTAGTGCATTTTATACATTTTATTATTTTTTATTAATCATTTTAATAAAAAAAAAAGTTTTCGGTTTGATTAGATTTTTTTTCTTCCTGAATTACACAATCTCCAACAACGCTCTGGGATGTTCTGCAAAATGTTTTAAACCAAGTTTTTTGTTTGATGGAAATGGGAAAAAAAACACAAAACACACACACACTTATAGTGTAAAAATGTGTTTGACAGCCTGTAGATTTAATTTCTTTATGCAGCAGTTATTTAATTTCTTTATGCAGCAGTTAAAATATTTTATCTTAAGAATTCACTCTGTGACTTTTAAACAACTAAAACAATTCTGTCTAATTTACTTTACTTTGTCACACATAAATGTAGGTTTTTAGTGTTGCATTATTCTAATCATGTTTTCTTATTTGCAAAGCATTTTTATAATACAATTAATGTAATAAGACAATAAATAATGTAGTTTTAAAATGAAGTGATGGTTAAAGCAGTTTTTCTCCTGAAACGTTCTACGCCATCCTACACCGGTGCTCTGGATCCGTCAAGAACATTGAAAGGAAAAAAAAAAACCTTTAGGTTGTTAAAAGGAAACCTTGTGTTTCCAGAAGCTGCACACAGGCTTCATCACCAGCACGTGGCTCACTGTCACAGCCAGGCTTTCTATTTTTATTTGACAGAATGTCACTGAAGTGAATGTGTGGATTTAGAACCTTAGTTAAAAGGATGCATAAGTTAAAATAACTCCATAACAAAATGTACTTAAACAGTTAAATAAAAAAATAAAATAAAATAAGCTGTTTAAAATAACATTTGAAGATATATACAGAATACTGTAAATCCTAAGGGAGAAGTTAAGGGGCGGAGCTACTGCGTTTAAAACAGTTGCAACGCATTAAATATGCGCTAGATGGCAGCAGACAGCCATAACGTTAAATGAATGCGATAAAACTGACAATTAATTAAAAGTTAATAATGGAGGGAAACTACGGGGCCATAAATCCTAAAATGTGTATGTTTAAATCTTGTGTACACAAATTATTTATCTGCATACACATAGAGGAAATGATGAATGAGTTTTTACATTGACACGTTCCTTATTTTCATACTGGGCCTATATTTCGAACAGACTTTTATTTAAACCATCAGTTGTTTTTGTGGCCAGAATGTGAGGTGTCCGTACAAAATATAATACGAAATAATTTGTCCACAAAAAGAAAAATCACAGAACTTGGGACTCCTTGGAGAAGTGAAAGGGCGGGGCTATTGTGGCTGGGGGCGGAGATAATGCAGCTGCAATATACTAAAATTTAATAAATAAATGCCCTGGAGTAAATCAATTAAAATTATTCTTTAATTAAGGCAGCAGTGGCGTAGTGGGTAGTACTTTGGCCGTGCACCACCAGGGTCCGGGTTCGCATAGTGGGTTTCTTCTGTGTACACCGGTTCCCTTCCACAGACCAGCAGATTAGGCTAACTGGTCCTTCTGTGACCTTGCACAGGACAAGCATTATAGAAGCTGAATGAGAGAATGATTCTCTTATCCATATAACACAGTACAATTGTTTAAAAATCATAATAAATAACACTGCATGTATTTAACTAAAACTAGCATGAAATCCAGCGGCACGGTGGTGTAGTGCTTAGTATTGTTGCCTTGCACCTCAAGGGTCCGGGTTCGATTCCTGTCTCCGTGTGCATGGAATTTGCATGTTCTCTCCCCATGCTTGGTCGGTTTCCTCCCACAGTCCAAAGACGTGTAGGTTAGGTTAATTGGTGTTTCCAAATTGGTAGTAATGTGTGTGTGGCCTGCAATGGATTGGCACCCTGTCCAGGAGGTACCCCGCCTTGTGCCCGAAGTCTCCTGGCATAGGCTCCAGGCGTGTGACCCTGAATACAGGATAAAGTGGTAAAAATGATGAAAGATTGAGTGAGTAATATGAAATCCTATTTTCTGCAGTTCCACCTTCTGCAAATTAATGTCACAAATTTCGAACAGTCTCTTAAAAACAGATTAATTCAGATAAATTTAGATCACATCTTGTCTAAACAAGAACACAAAAATACTCCTCACCTTATTATTAATAATTGTTCCTTTTCTCAATTTCTTATAATGAATAATAATGATAAAAAAACACATAAAACCTGAAATGGAAAAGTAAGTTAAAAGTACTAGGATTAAGCTTCTGGACAAATTAAAACCAAGATTAAATTATGCCTTAATTACAATTCTAATTATTTCAAAACAATTTTAAATTTGATGAATAATTAAACGTTTAATAGTTTTAATCAAGCCGGGATTTAAATATTGGATGACGCGACCTGTGTGGCATGTTTTAAGTAGTGTTTAAATCAGAATTATTATTAAAATTTGCTTACAGTCATGAAGAGTGTGTATTCTGTCCAGCCTCTGGTTAAAAAAAAAAAAAAAAACGCAGAAGTGAGAAAATATGCGGTTCCTCAACCCCTTTGGAGCCGAATGTAAAATGTACAGCTTTACAACAGAAATAAACATGTTTACAACCAGATTTGGTCTCCATACTGAACTGTACCATGTTGAATATTTATGTAACTCAACAATAAAAAAAAATCATATTAAGGTATGAATACCAAGGTAAGTATGCGTGTGTTCCAACCAACAAACATCCAGGCTCCATTTGCTCCGCCCATTTATGGATTAACCAGGGTTTAGGCAGATTCAGTTGCCCCCAAAATGGTGACAACCAGAGATTTAAAACCACTTTCCAGAAAACTTTCGATGGATGTCACAGAGCATGAAGTTACTCGAAGCAGAATTATTAAAGAAAAGAATATGCTTCTTTATTTGCATACTACACAAACAATACAAACATACATTTATTCACCTTGAAATAAACACAGAGGAAAGAAGTTGACCTATAAATATATTGTTGAAATGTCACGAGGATCAGATCAGATCTCAGATTTGCACTCCCAATGAGGGTCACCAGGCACACGACATCTCGGACGCCGCGTCGCTGCTTCGCCTCATACGGATCGGAGACCAGCCAAATTCTGACTGGGCGTCGTCGAGCATGTGGCCACGCCCCTGGTGGGAGGGGGTTCGGAAGCTCGGCTGTTTCCCTCGGAAGACTCTAGGCCTGGAGTTCATCTGCATACAGAAAATAAATAAAGAAAGCGAAATCGCAAACATTATATTTATATTAATAATGAATAAATAAAGTATTAAGGGATTTATCGCTGAAATTCAGACCTGGACAAAGACGGTCGTGTTCATCTGGAGTGTTTCCACACGTTCGGTTAACTGGTTCAGCCAGTCTCCGTGCTCAGCGATGGACTGACGCAGATCTCCACCGTTCTACATGAAACACAGCAGTTAAAAAAAAATTATTAATAATAATTAATAAAATAAATTAATAAATCACACGAACAAGCAAGATTCTTTTTCAAAATATCGCATTGCAGCTAAAAGAGAGCTGATGTGGGCGTGGCTATATAAGATTATCAAAACAAACCGACTGTAGTAGCTATGGACACTTGAGTTTTACAGTATAGACATTTAATGAGATGTTGTATATGACATAATGAGATTAAGCCATGCTTCTCTGAGGCACGACCTGCCTAATGAATTTAGTAAAAAAATTGGCCTCGGCATATGAAGCATTTTCAGCATATGGCTGGAACGGACTATCTGCAGTTACATTATTTCCTATGGGAAAATGCGTTTCACAATACGAAATTTCGCATCTAAAACGGATTAAATTAATTTGCCAAGGTATCGCTGTATGACATTTTTCTAGTTGAGTCAAAGAGTCAGCTAGAAAACAGGAGACATGAAATTAATCAACGTCGAACCACACACACACACACACACACCTCATCGGAGACGAGGTCAGATTAGTTTGAGGGACTGCCAGAAACAGTGATACTATAGATAACCTGTATTGGCAGTGACTCGTTCAGAAGCCAACGGAGTCGACTCATACTGGTGAGCCGAGTCAGTTGATCTGACTCTCTGCAGACAAAGTTGAAGTTTTTTGAGCTTCTGGGATTTTTTGAAGCCTCTCACCCCGGACAGGTTGTCTTTGAGCTCTGCTACAGCGAGACGCACGTGCTCCAGTCTGTCGATCTGCTCCTTCAGTCGATCCTCCAGCTCCTGCATCATCATCAGACCTTCATCTATCCTCCTCACCTGTTTTCCCACCATCCTGCACGACTCTCCTACAGAACACACATATATCATTTGTACATATATACATATACAAATATCACACCTACACATGTGCAAAGTGTTGTTTTACCAAGGAGTCGGATCAGACTCTTTGAATCGACTCCCGTTTGATTCATTTCCCACCTTACCTGCTTTGTAGCTGATCAGCAATGTAGCAAACCCGTATTAAAAAAAAATTATAACATTGAATAATAATTAAATCATTATTATTGAAAATTGGGATGTGGGATGCTTTATTTTGTTAAATATAAAGTAAAGTTAAAACACAATCACTGAATCATCTCGACTCCTGATTCACTCAGGTAAAGAGCTCGCGCACAACAATACAACACTCACTTTACACACTGATGAAATATACTCTTACATCCTGTAGCGTTGAACTATGTACACGTACAATATAAAATAATAATAACAGATTAAATATCTTACTGAACAGCAGTGATGTAGCCACAGGAAGGTTTCTTTTTCCTCTCAGGTTTGGGTAAAACTATGTTTGGAATGTAGCTGGGTTGCCAGATTTCGCCATCATCTTCACGTCCTCCAAAACGCAAATATATATCATATCTTAAATAATAACATAAAAAAATAAAAACCTATAATTGATTTCTGTGAGTACTTACACCGCAAGAAATATGAATATAAAATCTGAATTATATAAGATTACAAGTTTAGCGTTGTTAATAAGACCAATCTGGCAACATTGTTCAATCGCCGCGCCTCAGACAGACACGTCACGCGAAACTGCCGCACGCGCCGAATAATTCCTGCAGCCTACATAGTTCCCTTCATATCTAATACTGAATTTGGGATCGAGCCCAAAGTCTTCGGTTTCAAATAGCGTTGAATAAATAATATAAATAAATAATGAATTAATAATAATGTTATAAACAGAATTAAATAGATACTCAAAAAAATCGTAAGCAAGAAATTTGTTAATTATATTAATGAACAAAGCCACATTAGAACATTACTAATAGATCTAGAGTATTTTACTAAAATACTTTTTTACACCCAAAGGGAAATTGTAAAAAAAAAAAAAAAAAAAAAAAAAAAAATTATATATATATACAGACATTATTTCAATAATAAATTCTATTGACTATATGAATAAATGTAAAACTATAAATATTATATATAACAAAAAATTTTATTGACCAAAACATAAAATATAATTATAATAAACAATTAAAAACGATATACTTCTTACATAATTAAATACTAACAAGTGGTTAAATAAAATATGAAATATAGAATGTGAATGTTAACATTAAAAGTGGTTAAACAAACACTTATTTTAATAATTACATTAAATAATTAAACTTAGTTTAGAGATAATGTCAACAAATAAGGCAGCACTAATTGTTATATAAAATATCTGAAAAAAATGTTTTCGTGGTGATTTTACAAGAGAACGTGAATCATTCATTTTGATAATTGAATTATTAATAATTTAAAACAACTTTTGCTTGCCTCAGATTTCTCAGTGTATAAGCCTAATTTAACAACAAAAAGTGCGGAAAAAAGAAGGATCCAAGGATCCAAATGTAAAAAAACAAAAATATTTATAAATTAAGTTTAAATGTAAAACATGGATGTACAGTTGTGTTCAAAATAATAGCAGTCAGTAACCTGATCAATAATTGTTTTTGGGAGAAATTATATTTCTTCATGGTAAATATTTTACTTGTAGATGTAGTGGAGTCATAGAAAGCCAACAGTCATGACTTGCATGCACCTGATTCTGTGTAATTAAATCATTAATTGAAATAATGCGTGTTCAAAATAATAGAAGTGTGAAGTTCAATTGGAGAGGTAAATTATTCTGTGAAAAACAGGCATCAAACATGTTCCCCTTATTTAAGAATAAATGCAGAAAAGGTTGTCCTGTGCATTTCTCTCTGAAAATCAGAGTAAAATGGGTCGTTCCAGACATTGTTCAGAAGAACAGTGTACGTTGATTCAAAAGTTGATTAGAGATAGGAAAACCTACAAAGAAGTGCAGAAAAAGAAAGGCTGCTCTGCTAAAATGATATCAAATGCTTTAAAATGGAGACCAAAAACAGAAACACGTGAAAGAAAACGGAAAACTACCATTTGAATGGATGGAAGAATGACAAAATTGGCAAAGATTCAGCCAATGATCAGTTCCATCATGATCAAAGAACATCTAAAGTTAGCTTTAGATCAGTCGAGGACAGGATAATCTTCGTGGAAACCATCCCCAGACACCACACGAATCCAGGCAGACCACACGGGGCATCCATGCGACGAGATTTCCAACCAGAAGCAGGACTCCAGGACGGGTTAGACGGGTCCAGAGGGCAGAGGGGTCTGGATCACTGGCAACTCAGGAGCGACATGTATAGCTCGACAGGAGAGAGGGAAAGGAGAGAGGGAGAGAGAGAGCAGAAGAGGAGAGAGCAGAAAATAAGGAGAGATGGCAGTTAGGTCTGGTCACAGTCAACATGTATAAGGTGAATATACAGGGTGAGCCATTTATGGATACACCTTAATAAAATGGGACTGGTTGGTGATATTAACGTCCTGTTTGTGGCACATTAGTATGTGGTGACCATGGTGGCCATTTTGAAGTCAGCCATCTTGGATCCAACTTTTGTTTTTCAATAGGAAGAGGGTCATGTGACACATCAAACTTATTGGGAATTTCACAAGAAAAACTATGGTGCGCTTGGTTTAATGTAACTTTATTCTTTCATGAGTTATTTAGAAGTTTCTGACCACTTATAAAATGTGCTCAATGTGCTGCCCATTGTGATGGATTGTCAATGCAACCCTCTTCTCCCACTCTTCACACACTGATAGCAACACCGCAGGAGAAATGCCAGCACAGGCTTCCAGTATCCATAGTTTCAGGTGCTGCACATCTCGTATCTTCACACCATAGACAATTGCCTTCAGATGACCCCAAAGATAAAAGTCTAAGGGGGTCAGATCGGGAGACCTTGGGGGCCATTCAACTGGCCCACAACGACCAATCCACTTCTCAGGAAACTGTTCATCTAGGAATGCTCGGACCTGACACCCATAATGTGGTGGTGCACCATCTTGCTGGAAAAACTCTGTGAACATGCCAGCTTCAGTGCATAAAGAGGGAAACACATCATCATGTAGCAATTTCAATATCCAGTGGCCTTGAGGTTTCCATTGATGAAGAATGGCCCTCTATCTTTGTACCCCATATACCACACCATACCATCACTTTTTTTGTTCCAACAGTCTTGGAGGGATCTATCCAACGTGGGTTAGTGTCAGACCAATAGCGGTGGTTTTGTTTGTTAACTTCACCATTCACATAAAAGTTTGCCTCATCACTGAACAAAATCTTCTGCGTGAACTGAGGGTCCTGTTCCAGTTTTTGTTTTGCCCATTCTGCAAATTGTGTGCACCGATATGGGTCATCCTCGTTGAGATACTGCAGTAGCTGGAGTTTGTAAGGGTGCCATTTGTGAGTAGCTAATATCCACCGAAGGGATGTTCGACTAATGCCAGTCTCCAGTGACATGCGGCGAGGGCTACGCTGTGGGCTCTTGCTGAATGAAGTTAGGACAGCCACTGATGTTTGTTAATTACTGACAGTTTTCATGCGTCCACATTTTGGCAAATCCACCACTGAACCAGTTTCACGAAACTTAGCAAGCAGTTTGCTAACTGTAGCATGGGAGATGGGTGGTCTCGTAGGGTGTCTTGCATTGAAATCTGCTGCAATGACCCGGTTACTGCAACACGGTATATCAACACAATTTCGATCCGCTCATCACGTGTTAACCTCTTCGGCATGTCAATAGCTGTGAACAAAGAGAAACTTATGAAAGAATAACGTTACGTTAAAACCAAGCACACCATTGTTTTTCTTGTGAAATTCCCAATAAGGTTGATGTGTCACATGACCCTCTTCCTATTGAAAAACAAAAGTTGGATCCAAGATGGCCGACTTCAAAATGGCCACCATGGTCACCACCCATCTTGAAAAGTTTGCCCCCTCACATATACTAATGTGCCAGAAACAGGACGTTAATATCACCAACCATTCCCATTTTATTAAGGTGTATCCATATAAATGGCCACCCTGTATATTTAGTGTAGAGTGAAGCAGGGACTCCGGCAGGACTAACGATAACAGCATAACTAAAAGGGAGGAGCCAGAAGGAAACACAGACATGAGGGGGAACTGAGATGTGAAGCAACCAATCACCTCACCGTGAACAAACCTGAGTGAACAATGAGAGTGGGGAGGACAGCATCTAAACATACCAGTTCACCAGATACTCTACGTCCATGAGTCCCCCAGATCTGCTCCTTTACCTAAGGCTAATCTATTTACAAACATGCTGCGCTAAATAAAGAGGTTTTTAGCCTAGACTTAAACACTGAGACTGTGTCTGCGTCTCGAACATTAATAGGAAGACTATTCCATAACTCTGCCCCCTGCTGTAGTTTTAATAATACGTGGTACTGACAGGCAGCCTGCATTCTTTGATCGGAGTAGGCGTGACGGATCGTAAGACACCAACACCAACAGTTCACTCAAATACAGTGGCGCGAGCCCATTTAGTGCTTTAAACGTCAATAGTAGTATCTTAAAATCGATGTGAAATTTCACAGGGAGCCAATGCAGTGTAGATAAGATAGGGGTGATGTGCTCGTATCTTCTGGTTTTAGTCAAGACTCTCGCTGCTGCATTCTGGATTAACTGAAGCTTGTTTATGCACCTAGTTGAACAATCAGACAGTAAAGCGTTACAATAGTTCAACCTAGAGGTGATAAAAGCATGAACTAGTTTTTCTGCATCATTTAGTAACTATGTTTCTTATCTTGGCAATATTTCTAAGGTGAAAGAAAGCTATCCTGGTAATATTATCTACATGTGCTTCAAAGGAAAGGCTGGAATCTATAATCACACCGAGGTCTTTTACTGTTGCATTTGATGGAACAGAAAGGCATCTAAAGTTACAGTGTGATCAGAAAGCCTACTTCTAGCTACTTGTGGTCCTATGACCAGAACTTCTGTCTTATCAGGATTAAGCAGAAGAAAATTAATTAACATCCAATCTCTTATGTCCTGCACACACTGCTCAATTTTAGCAAACTGGTTTTTCCCATCTGGTTTTGCGGAGACATATAATTGTGTGTCATCAGCATAACAATGAAAACTAATACCATGTTTACGAATTATGTTGCCCAGAGGAAGCACGTAAAGGGAAAAAAAGCAGTGGGCCTAAAACTGAGCCCTGTGGAACACCAAACTCCACTTGAGGAATGGTCACCATCTAAATCTACAAACTGATAACGATCAGTCAAATAGGATCTGAGCCACAAGAGGGCAGTTCCCTTAATTCCTACTACCTTTTCTAATCTGTGAAGGAGAATACTATGATCAATGGAGTCAAAAGCTGCACTGAGTTCCAGTAACACAAGTATAGTGACGCAACTCTGATCAGAGGCCATTAGGAGGTTGTTTACTACTTAAACAAGTGCTGTCTCTGTGCTGTGATGAGGCCTAAATCCTGACTGATACAATTAATTTATGCTATTTCTGTGTAGATGTGAACATAGCTGCTGTGATACTACCTTTTCCAGAATCTTGGAGATAAAGGGAAGGTTTGATATCGGCCTGTAATTAGAAAGCCGACAGGGGTCAAGGTCAGGTTTCTTGATTAGCGGTTTAATAACGGCTAATTTAAAGGATTTGGGGACATACCCACTACTGAGTGAACAGTTAATTACTTTCAACAGGGGTTTTAATATTGCAGGTACTAACTGATGAAAGCTAGATTGGTCTTTTTGAGTCTAGAGGCCGCGGACAGTTCATCAGATGACCCCCAAACACTGAATTCAAGCCACAGAACACTGTGAAGACAGTGAAGCATGGAGACACAGGCATCATGATATGGGGATGCTTCTCGTACTATGGTGTTGGGCGTATTTTTCACATTTCAGGGTTCATGGATCAATTTAAGTACATCAGAATACTTAGAGAGGTCATGTTGCCTTATAACTAAAGAGGAAATGCTCTTGAAATGGGTGTTTCAACAAGACAACGACCCCAAACACACCAGTAAGCAAGCAGCATCTTGGTTCCAGACCAACAAGATTAACATTATGGAGTGGCCAGCCCAGTCCCCAGACTTTAATCCAATAGAAAACTTGTGGGCTGACATTAAAAACGCTGTTTCTGAGGCAAAACCAAGAAATGCAGAGGAATTATGGTGTGTAGTACAATTGTCACAGATGTGAAGCAGTTCTCAGAAACCATGGTTATACAACTAAATTTTAGTTCAGAGATGCACAAGAAAGATTCAACTCTAATCATTTTTGATTAAATGGTAAATTCATCACTTTCTAAAGATGAATGATGACACTTATTTTGAACAGACTAATATTTGTTTTTCTTCACTTTCTGTAGACTAATAAGACATTTGGCACATTTTCCTTCATGTTGTGATTCAGAATAGACTGTGCAGGGTGTCCAATGCATTTGTGTACATTATATGGATATGGAGCTTTACTCACTTTTTCAACACACTGCTATTATTTTGAACACAACTGTACATGCTAGAGAAGACGAGTTTTTTTTTTTTTTTTTTTTAAACAGGGACGCCCCAGTTTATTTATACTTCATAAAAAAACCTACAGAGCATCATTACATAACTTTAAGAGGTTATCAAACACACACACAGACAGACAGACGAAATACTTCACAGGAACAAAGTTTTTGAAAAAGCAGTTTGTTTTATTTCTTTTTTTTCCCTTCTCAATGAGATCATTACAAGAGGAAAAAAAGAGCATTTATGATTCACATCTCTGAAAGCAGAGGATAAACAACATTTAAGGATAAAGAGGCTGCTGAGGCGGCGGAGCGGCCTGTACAACAGAACTTAAATACGTCGAAGGAGAAATGCTGGGGTTTACAAAGGAAAGACGTGAGTGAGCCTGTACAGTTCATGACACGGGTCCGACGTAGGCCGAGCGTATTCGCTGCTCGAACAAACAGGAGGTGGCGCGAGAGAGAGAGAAAAAAAGTCCCGTTTGCAGGACAGGAAGAGTCTTTTGACGCGTTCCTCTCACGTTCCCCAGCAGGCAGGTGGCGGCTCTTTTTTATTTACATCGGCACAAAGTTCTGGTTTGTTTACTTATTTTTCCTTTTTGACAGCCAAAAGCACCTTTGTTTTTTTTTTCCATGTGGTTGTGGGATGATGAGATGCTCAGCCGAAACCTTCATGTAGATTCACACTGTGTGTGTGTGTGTGTGTGTGTGTGTGTGTGTGTGTGTGTGTGTGTGTGTGTGGTTTCCCATAAAAAATAAAAATAAAAAAATAAAAATAAAAAAAAAAGTGCCAAAAATGAAGCTGTTGCTCATAATAATCTGTCAAACCCGACCCGTCGGAGAAGGTGTTTCACACAGCCAGCGTTTTTTTATATTATTCATTAGGGCCGGGCGATACGGGACCACAATATCAGGAACAGACTGGATGTTAAAGCTGAAGTTTGTCTATAAACATCTACTTTGTTCCAGAAACATCATGCCTCACATCCTGAAAGTAAACAGCTCTGCCCCTTTTCCCTTTAAATGCGTCTAAACAAATTATCTTCTTGTTGTTGTTCCTTCATAGGTGGACTTGTTAAGTCACAGCTCTCGTTCTAAAGGTGTTGTCAGGACGTCAACCAGGAAGTGGAATAAATGGGGAAGGAAAAATAACGCAGAAGTGCCCCATGTTTAATTATACACACAAACACACACACCCTTAGTGTTCGAAAAAGCAAAAAAAAATCTGTTCTTACGTTCTGTTTCTCACACACACACACGAACACACTTCATTTAAACACAGCGCTCAAAAGACAAAAAGGAAAGATAAAAAGATTACATTTGCACAGGGAGAGAAGAAAAGAAAAAAAAAAAAGGTTAAAAAAATAAGCCTCAGTCCGTCAGGAGTTCTGTGTCTAAAGCTAGAACAAAAATCTTCAAGTTAAGTGTTCACAATTTTTTGTTTTATTTAAGTAAAATGTGCCCTTTCATAACAGAGCAAAGAGTCACTGATTACGATATTTAACATGTATATATATAAAAAAAAGGGTTAAAATTCCACGGTTTCCAGTAAAAATGACACTGCAGTCCTTAAACAAGACACGTTCATCAACTCTCAGTCAGGGCGAATGATAACACGGAGGCGGACCGATTTTGGCAACAGGGGGCGGGACAAGAAGTGAATTCATCATGAGACTTTTTTTTTTTTTTTAATACACACTGTCGGTCTTCTTGAAATGGTAAATAAATAACGAGGATCTAGAGGGGATGGGGCGGGTGGTCTGCTTAGAAGAGTCCCAAGCTATAACGTCTGTGTGTTTTCATATATATTTATAATATAGTATACATTTTTTTTTATATATATAGATATATTTTAAGATACATCTCTCTCCTATGTGGTGCTTTAGCAGGGAAGTGTCCCGGTTCTGGTGCGGTTTCAGTCTGTGGTCCAGTGATGTGTGGAGAGGACTAACAAACGAGAAAGAAAGAGGGGGGGGGGTACAGAAAGAGAGCTATTCAGAGAGAGGGAGGAGGGGCAGAAAAAGTTATATAGAGAGATGCACAGAGCAGCAAGACTAAGGGAGAGATTAAAAAAAAAAGTGAAAGAGATACAGAGACGAGGAGTCCTTGGTTTGAGCTCAGAGCCTGTTTATGATGAAGTGAAGTGTGTGTGTGTGTGTGTGTGTGTGTGTGTGTGTGTGTGTGTGTGTGTGTGTTAGTTCCGTGATCAGGCCTTGCTCTCCTCCACTTTAGCGCTCTGTGGTTTAATTGCTCCGGTGCGGTTCGGTTTCCCTGGTCCGGCTGCAGCGGCCTCCTGCAGTTTCCCGGGAATCACGGATGAGGAAGAGGATGCCTTCAGATCGGATACAATCTGCCGAGCCTCACGGAGGATCTTCACCTGCATGGGAACAAAAACCAAAAGAGACGCACGCATTCAACGATACGTTATAATAGTACAATCAGGAAATTCTTAGTTACAGAACAGGCAAGGAGTCACGGGTACAATCTGAAAACCTGATTCATTCCTCTCACCACACAGCAGCCTACACTCTCTCTCTCTCTCACCTGTTTAAAGGACAAGGACTACAGACCAGGACGAATGGGGTCACGAGAGAAATTCACAATATGCACAAATTAATTTCACAAATATTAACTAAACTGAATTTGTAGGCTAGTGTTTTAAAACATTTCAATGTCACTGCCACACCCAACAAACCACATTTACGTGTTATTTTATTCTTAAGACGGTTTTTAAGCATTCTGCAACAAAAAAAACCTGTTGTCTTAATCCATACACTTGTTTAATCTTCTCCATCGCTCCTGAGCGTGCTGGAAACTTAAACACCTCTCTTCACACTTTTGGACATGAGGTTTTCGACTACAAAGACAACATGCGTGATGACAGAGGACCCGTATCACCTCATCATGGATACCTGGTGCGAGTTATAAAGATATACGAGGAGCATAAACCAAGGCTCCTAGGCTTCACATCACACTAGTACAGCATGGTGCATTATCTACTTTATTGTGAACAGCCCCTTATGAAGTTAAAATCAAAGTAAGTAGTAGGGTTGAGTACTGAAAACCGGTGCCGTATTGGTACCTATATAACCGGTATGTACCGGATCGAAACAGAACGCGAATTTCGGTGCCTCATTTCGGTGCCACTTAAATGCCTGAACTGTCGATTAATATATTTGTTCTCTGGGTCTATGATGATGACACAGTTGTAATAGGCATTAGATTCATCAACATACATGATCGCTAGTCAAATTTACATACTGCATTCATGGGGTGTCAGAAAAAATTTGATTGTAAAAATAAATTATTTCCTTAATTAGACAAATCTTGAGGATTTCGGAAAGCTTTGATGATACAAATCCAAAACATTGTTGCAGTAACGCTACTGTCCATTTTATTTTTGTAGATTAAACGTTTATTAGATTAGATAAAGAAATTAAAAGCGCAAATCGTGAACAAATATTTGTTTAACACAGCAACTAACGTTACACTCGCTCTGACGGCAGCAGGGGGTCTACCGCTATCTTAACTTGCTAAATTAACTTTCGTTAAAATGCCTAAAACTAAACGGTCGAAAGTGCGGCTGTATTTCACAAGAAAGGATTCCGACACCGCGACGTGCAGTAAATGTTTTACAGCTGTTGCGTGTAAAGGGGGAAACACGTGAAATCTAATGAAACATTTGAGGGCACACGGAATAAAGTTAAAAGCAGAGGGATGCGCCGTGTTTGACAGCTTACAGACAACAGCTGACACTATCGGTGTGGACGACCTCAGCCCCAGTCAGGCCAACCGTAGCCAAAAGGAGTCCAGCGATATAATGACGACAGCAGCCTTTCCGCAGGTTAGTAGTAGGCTAATGTAATGTTAATTGCAAAATGCAAATCTTGCATTCATGCTAACAAATGGTCAAACGATTTGTAAAATACTAATGTAACATGGATTCGGTTTATAATTATGGCTTTCCAGCCAGTATTTAAACTTTTAATATATTGTTAAATTTTCAGCATTAAATTTCTTGTTCAATAAAAATGTATTCTTGAGCCATCATTTTGTGGCTTTTGCAAAGTATCGGTTCAGGCACCGGTATCGGAAAAACCCCAAACGATACCCAACCCTAGTAAGTAGTCCCTCATGCTACACGGACTTACGTTAGTGATGCGATTTAAAAGTTGCTGTAGTATAAAGACAGTTGTTTAGATGTATACATTCAGTATAACCATGTATGGATAAGTATAACGCATGGTTCTATGATGTATATTAAAACGGTCACAATGCTTGAACTTGCTGTGTTGTAAGAGGAATAAAACAACATAGAAATCACACCACAGTGCACTACTCTTTCTGATTTATGTAATAAACAATGTCACACATCAATGAAGAAAACTAAAGATAACATTTTTAATGATCAATGTTCTTTCATAACTGAAGTATTATTATTTTGATTCTACAAATTCACCAATATGAGAAAGAAGGGAAGAGAAAAAAAAAAAAAAAAAAGAAGTGGATAAACTGAAATTACCTATATTTGTTTACAGTGGGTGGCTCACCTTCGTGCCCTCCTCTGCGCCCTTGCTAGGGGGCTCCGGGTTGGTAGGGGGGGTGGAGTGGGGAGGCTCGCGGCCCGGGCTTGAGTAAGGGGTAGAGCGAATAATTACAGCCTTGTTTACCTGCATTACAGGTCTCTGGATTGGGTTTGGGAAAGGCCCGCTGGTAGCGGTGCGCATGTGCATCACCATGCTGCCCTGTGGAGGGGGCACGTGAGCAAACAAACACACAAAATACAAACATTAAGAAATTCTTAACGTGTGTGTTAGGATTCATTTATTTATTTATTTGGTTTAATGTAAAAGTAAAACACCTGTGGGGCGTAATGTCCCTGGAGCGGGCCAACGGTCGGGGGGGCACCAGACGGCTTCCCACTGGGGCTGGCAGAACCTGGCCTGAACCGAGAGAGGTACAGAAATGCATGAGGTGTAACATTACAAAAATATCTAAGAGGGAAAAAAAATTATAAACAATGTAACTGTTACACTCTGTATGAACTGACCTGTACGAACTGCCAGGAATCCCAGGTGAGTGACTGGCTTTATCAGGGAATTGAAATCCTTTCATCTCCAGCTGAGATGGCTAAACAACACCCAAATATGTAAAGGTAAATAAATAAGCAACAGGTAAAAAAAATAATAATGTTTTTTTTTTATATTTTTTAATCAAAACCAGAAAATCGCTGCTGATGTCACCTCTCGGCTGGCAGTGATGACGGGTGGCTGGGAAGCCGGGGGCATGATGCGGCGTGGGGCACCAACAGGCAGATTCTGACCCTGCTGGAGCTGGATGGACTGTGGGAGGATCAGGTGCTGCTGAGCTGAACCGTAACGCAGTTGAGAACCAGGAAGAGGCATCGTCACCTACACACACACAAAATCAAAATCTTTATGTATAATCAAACGACACATTGAATTTGGCAAACAAGGTTGAATAAACACGGCTACGGTCGTTTTCACCTGAATGAGCTGCGAGTCCATGAGCTGAGACGTGCCCATTCCCGCCGCCTGGTTGATGGTGCTTTCGTAAACCAGTGCCTGGCTGCCGTTAATGGGCTGGAAGTGCGAGCCGGACTGCGGCTTTACCATCTCGGAGGGCTGGATGCCGGGGAACGCCGAGTACGGCCCTTTCAGAGGGGCTGCTCCAGAGAGCACCATTGCGCTGGGGTGGGACAGGCTGGGCTGCATGTACACCTGCGACCTGTGGGGGAGACAGACAAAAACGGACCGTTACTCAACTTGTTCCTCCAATAAAACAACTTCCTCTGAACATAACAGCTACACTGCAGTTTGAGTGTTGAAGTATCAAGCAACGATAAAATCTGTCAATCGATAATCACAAAGAAAACTACAGTTTACATAAATACATGAGCATGAAGAAATCCTTTTTTTTTTTTTTTTTTTTTTAAATCTAACGATGAGTCGAACAGACTTAAGAGACGATCTGCACAGAGGGATTAAATGTACCTGAAAGTGGGAATGGAGTTGAACATCTCCTGGGACTGAGAGACGGGTAGACCACCCCGGAGACCCAGCTGAGCCTGAGCCTGCAGAGACGTGTGGAGAGAGATGGGGATCTGCTGAGCGGCTGCAGCCTGTTAAACACACACACAAAAAAAACATTAGTTCATTGTGTAAACCATGATGCACGAGTGAAGTCTTATTCTATGTTACAACCTCACTGCCTCGTTACCTGTTGATAGCTCTGCTGCTGAGTCATTGTCGGCGGCACCAAACGAGGCTGGCTTGGAAACACGTGTCCGTCCAGGTACAGAGGCGGGATGTGGTTACCTACGCAGATGAAGCCAAGACGCACATTAAAACGAGTTCTAATCGGTGTTAATATTACCGTTCCAACCTGCAACTAAAACTAAACCCGACCTTGCATGGAGACGGAGGGAGCGACGGAGGCCACGGGCATAGGGGGCATGGAGACGCCTCCGAAGGAGCTGTAGCTGACGGCGCTGGACGAGCTGCACGGGGGTTGCGTGACCGACCCCACGCTGCCTGGAGAACCCTGCTCGGGGAGGGACTGAGAGTTCTCCCAGGCTTTACGTGCAGACTCCATCTGCACAAACAGGGTGGCAAACGGAGTAAATACGGAAATGTTCACTTTTGAGTCATCTTGAAGTATTTAAGGACAAAACGCACCTTAAGATTTATAGTTTAAACCTGCTACTTCTGAAATAAATGTTAAAAACCTGAACAGTAATGACTTAATAAAACTCAGTAAGGATAATTATGCAGCATTAATTCTCTCCTACATCATAAGACAGGACAGCGGCGGGTCTAACACTTGCCCATAAAATGTTCCTTCAAACTGTTCGTACACAGGGTGACGTACCTTGAGTGTGAGGTCAGTGGTAGGGAAGGAAATGGGATTGAGGTTAATACCAGGCTGTAAGTGATCTCTGCGCAGCATAGGAATGCCTTGAGCAAGGCCCGCCTAAAACACAAACGGAAAACAGGTAGATAATTATAAGCAATTCAGTATGACACCATAGTAACCAACAACCGCTAGTCGTTGCACAAGAGAAGGATGCACATACTCAGCAACATAACACACAATCTTGAATTGAACAAGCTGAGAAACGAAGAGTGGGAGAGAAGAGATGTTCCCTAAAGACCCATAAGCATGGAACAGGTACGGTAACTCTTCTCCTGCTCACCGTAACATCATGGTATCTGTAACACTAACACGACTGCCTGATACGCCGCAGTATCTTTAACACAACCTGAACATATGAGGTCACAGCAACACCATAACCATATTAACCACTGATGAAACCTACGTTGCTGGCGAGAGCGTCCTGCAGCTTGGTGACGGGGTTGGACACGGCCACCGGTGCCGATCCCGGAGGGAGGCTGAAGTCTGAGTCCTTGGCGCTGACTCCGAACTCGATGGGTGGGACGGGGAGGACGTTTTCGACATGGATGTCCACTCCGTTAACGGGCGTGATGGGGCCCTCGAGGCGCTCCACTCCTTCGGAACCCTTGCGGTTCTTCAGAGAGCGCTCGTTTCCGATTGGCCCGGGTTTGTGCTCTTTGCTCTGCTCTGGCCCTGCGTCCGAATCCTGTACGAGTCGAGATTACGGTAATGAAAGGAAGGTGAGTATGATAGAAGTGCTAAGTGCCTATCAATCGTTTAGGGGAAAGATATAGATAATTAATTATTAAAGAACAACCTCTGAATTGGGTTCACTCCCGGTATATGACACCTGCTTCGTCCACGAGTCTCCACCAGACGACTGGACTGTAAGAGCTGCAAAACGGGAGAAATTATCGTGCGAAATTGTATAAACAAAACGTTTAAAAGTTGCTAAAACTTCTCCTGTATTAAAGCTGAAGCGTGCCGTTACCCGTGCTGTTGGTCTCCCAGATCTCGGTGCCAAGGTTATTTGAGAGTGTTTCCTCGGGCTGTTCGATCGAGATACCGCCCTGCTTCTTCGCAAAACGAGGAGGCATTTTGGAAGCGATTGCTCTGTTCTTTACCGATACCTGTGGATGGAGGTGAGTGAACATATTGGAAATTTCTAAAACAACTTATTAAGATGAGGTTAATTTCTAACATACAATCTAATTCTAAAAAGATTCAACTGTAAATCTAATTAAAAAAATTTATTAAAAACCCTCACCGGTCCTCCTTGCTCCTTTCTTCTTCGCTCGTCCTCTTGTGGTCGCCGCTGTTTTTTGGAGAGCGCGTCTTGGAATCCGTCCGGACTCGGAATAGAGACTCCTGGATCGCTTTCAACTATTAGAAAAAGTTTAGTTATTAAGTGCAGAAGCTTTCCCTCGCTAAGTTACTAATAAGTAATGTGAATTGATTAACAACATGGAGGAATATACACACACACACACACAGTATATATATCTATTTTTTATTGCTGCTCTTACTTGGGTAGCTATTGAGATCATATTGTGAAAGAGGTTCAGACATGTCTCCCTTCATGCCTCTCGGTTTCAGATCTTTATCCAGCTTCTTCCCTGTCGAGTCGGTGTTGCTGGAGGAAAGGCCGTCCTCGGTCTGCTCCACGCCGTACACCGGCCCTGCGTCCTCAGGACTCCTGCACAAATTGGACCAGGTTCATTTTATTTCTTCACATGCGCTACAGGAAATAATAGTAATCGAGTCATCTGAACTCACCGTCTGCAGTTGGTCGTCACTCCGTTCTGCCAGCCGTCGTTGCGGTTAGACGAACCGACGCCGGAGGGAGTGTCTGTGGATCGAGGCATCTTTGAGCCTTCCAAAATGTCACTCTTACGATTTTGTCTGTCCACCAGAGGGCGCTGGCTGGAAAAACTTCTCTTGGAGAGCTCTCGTTTCTCGGAGCCTGGCTCTCCATGACCGGGGTCTACGGGCGCCTCGCCACGTTTCTCTCGCCAGTCGTTCAAGTCGCTGTTCTCTGATCCGGTCTCCCAGTCCTCACCCTGAGACGCGAATTCCTGCTGCCTATTCCCGGAATACTGCCCAGGCCAATGATCATCACCGGTTTTGGATCGAGCCGGCCAGGGATTCGTGAAATCCCCGTTGACGTACTCGTCGCTGTTCCACTGACCGCCGGATTCTCGTTCCTGGCGCAGACGTCTAAACCGCGGGGGTTTGTCCTGGCGAGGAGGACGTCTCCTCCTCAGCGGCCGGTTGTCCGAATTGTCGTTGTCGAAGCGGTAGTCACCTTCTCTGTCCTCGACTCCGTTCTCCGCGAAAGACGACGCAAACTTTGGAGGGTATTTCGGGGAGTCGCCTTCTGTAGATTTTCTCGAGAAGGAATCACTCGTGAAGTTGTACCCGTTCTCCTGCATGGATCCGCCTCCGAACTGGCTCCCCCTTCCCCTCCAGGTGGAAAAATCCTTTGATCCAAACCCACGGTTGTATCCTGTGTTCAGGCGTGGAGGAAGGGACCGACCAAAATTTCTCATTTTGGGTTTTTCCCTCGGGTCTCCACCGGTGCTCTGGTCGTTATTGTAGACCTTGTTAGACCTCCAGGAATCCCTTTCCACCCTTTTAGTGTCTCCGGACGAGGAATAAGCGGCTTCTCCGTTCTCTCCGTTTTTCTGGCGTCTGCGCTTGGGCAGCTCTTCGTATTCCGAGGCCTCGCTCAGAGTCTCGCTCATGTTCCGTCTCCGCGGTTTTCCTCGCTGCAGATCCTCGGCTTTAATGAAATCCCGAGATCCTCGACCCCGCCCCGAACGCTGGATATTTCCGGTGTTGTACATTCCTCTATTGTTGTCGCTCCGTCCTCCTCGGCCACCGCCACGCGAGTTGAAGTCTCTGAATCCTCTGCCGCGGCCCCGCCCCGCCCCTCTGGCTCCAGCGAATGCCTGTTCTTCATCGATAAAGATCCAGTTGTTGCGCCGAGGCGCTGCAGGCTCTCTGTTCTCAGAGTTCTCCTTCACTTGGAAATTACTGCCTTCCCAGCCGTTCTCCTTACTGGACTCCTCACTCGGGTTGATCGATTTCTCCATTTTCGGCCGAGAAGACTGCTTCTCCTCGTGAGCAACCGCAGGAGGAGCCGGATGCCTGCTGATCGAAGGCTGGTTGTCCTTTTTCAGGTCATAGACATTCGTAAGGACCTCCTTCTCAAGTCTGTATGGAACGGGCTTCTCTTCGGGTTCTGATTTGGGTTTCTCGTTCTCCTTGTCCTCCACTTTCAGGGCCTTGAGCACCGGTTTCTTGATGGGACCCATCCTCCTGAAGGTCCTGCCGCTCGGTTCGGACGGCTGGCTCACACCGCTGCTGCTGCTGCTAGACCCCGGGTCGGACCACTGCATCGCGTCTTTGTCTTTCTTCAGAGGGTCGTCTTTTCTCCAGAAACCAGAGTCAAAACTCTTCTCCTTACCCTCACCTACATCGTCACGAGAATCCAGACTGTCTCTCTGGTTGCGGTTAGAGGACACTTCCTTGTGGTGCTCGGGTTTGAGGTACTCACTGTGTCCTGGTGGCGCTTCTTCGTCTCGCTGCGAACCGAGAGAAATATCAGAACCTCGATTTGGGTGGTAGCCCTGATGGGGGAGATCTTCTGAAGGACTTTCAATACGTTCAATCCCCCTCTCCTCATAGGAGTCCTGCTGAGAGCATGACCGGTCACTCCTGCAGAATAAAAATCAATCAATCAAATCCATCTTATTGTTTGATAAAATAAATAAATAAATAAAATCCTGAGGGGAAAATAAAAACTTTGTGTACCTGTCATCTGACGGACACCTCTCAGTGTGGTCTTGCTGTCTCTGGTAAGGTGGGGTGAAACTGCGTGCTGGTGGGTAGCCATCTTGGCTCCAAACTGAGTAAGTGTCAGCAGAGAGCGCCCTCCTTTCCTGGTGCATGCTGGAATGGAAGCCCTCGTCCGAGGCAGATCCGGGGCTGTTGAGGCGATCCTGCTGCACCGTCGGCTTGTTCACGCCTGCAGATGAGATAGTGTGTTAAATAAATACCTTTCACTATAATCCAAAACCATCTTTGGATCGATGGTCGTACCAGAGGAGTGGACATTAGGAGAGTAATAATCGACTGCCGAGCGTCCCTGGGTCACGCGTGGGTCCATGTAAGGAGGCATCATCATCCAGCGGGGGTCAAAACCAAGCACGTGAGGGGGGTAATAACCTCTCTGAGCAGGACCTGAACTGGACTGCTGCCACTGCTGCATCTTATACGGATCCTGAAAGACAGGCGTGTTAACGTTCTGATAATAAACACAGAACAGAACAACTCTAAACAAGTCAAAGTAAACAGAAGTAACTTGTACTGCATATGAGGGGGGGAAAAAAAAAAAAATCAAAGTACAAACTATCTGACGGACCACGTGAACAGAACAGGAGATGCGAGCTTGCCTTTGAACTGCTGAGAACGCCGATACTGGAGAGCTACAGGATTAAAACTTTAAAGCGTGGCATGCCGGAGGGGTTTCAGCTGCTGCCACTCACCTGCTGCTGCTGCTTTTGGAAACGGGGTGGAACGGCCTTCTGGTGCCTTTGAGTGAAGTCAGAAGCGTCATCCTCGCTCCTGTAGCTGAAATCGTCTCGATAATCCTGGCTGTGTAGCGCGTCAGATTTCTGCTCAGAAACGTCTACGAGGGGAGAGAGAGGGAATGGAAAGCTTAGAGGATAAATAATCAGAACGCACTGAAAAACTAATAAAACTGGGAAAAAACTACATTGTCAAGGTGAAGAAAACTGAAATTTGATGTGTAAAACAATAACTTTATTTTTTTACAAATAACCTGAAAGATACACTATTATAGAAAAATATCTAAATAAAGAAATGCTACCTTTACTCCCGTGCTGCCAGGCCTCCTGATGCGGTTTGGCCGTCTCTCTCGCGGGTGACTGTGACAGTGACAGCTCCTTACTTTCCACTCCATGTGCGTCTCCAGGGTGCGCTGCTCTCTCGATCTTGCCGAATTTCTCATCCAATTTCTTGAGTTTCTCGGCGCAGGCAGCCAGCCTCTCCTCCCGGGCTCGCCGCTCCTCCTCCTCACGCCTCCGGCGCGCCCTTTCCACGGCCTCGGAGACGTCCGGCGAGACGAATTTTCCCCGAGGAGGATGAGGGGTGGAACGATCAAGCTCATCCTGTTCTTCCAGAGACTCGCTTGCACCGGCGCTCTTCTGCTTTGGCTGAGGGAGGAGGAAGAAAAACGAAAAGAAAAAAAAAAAGAAGAATGAATAAACAGATTTCATGCAAAACTAATACACTGTGATGACTGAGAATTCTCACTCGTGTTACCTGTGCGTCGGCAGAGCTGTATCTGCTGTTGGTTTTTCTGGAAGGCAAAAGATCGTGCTGGTGATGGTACGCGTCGTCCTGACCGTCTGAGCTCATGGATGACTGGCGGTCGCGACGAGCCTCCCACTCTCCCCTTAAAAAAAAAAAAAAAAAAAACCCACAAGCCTGTAAAATCGCTACCGTCTTCCAGGAGACGTTTATTCATTAAGTCAATTAATGGGATACAGATACGCACCAGATCTTGCTCTTCTCGCTGGGGGAGTGATCCTCTTCATCGTCACTGAATTTAAGCTTCTCGCTGTAGTCCACCTCCTCGTGAAGACCTGAGAAGATGATCTGTCTTGTTTACATCTCAAACCTGAACACTACGTCACTGGATTATTAGTTATAGTATACATCAGCTAATTCACTACAGCGGAAAAAAAATTCAATATCACTTCATCCTGAAAAATTATGAAAGAAACCGAAGCATTTATAATTATTAAAACATCACTAGATGTGTATAAAACTGTGGTTAAGCGAAAAACACCGGACGTAAAAGAAAAAGAAAAGGCATGGTTTAGTTTGTAGATAAAACTACATTAGTAATATTAATGCCTTGCACGTTTGATGTGTTTACCTGCCCATCCATCCTCGCAGTCGTTGTCCAGGTCATCCAGGTCTTTCAGATCTTCAGGGTTGATGATGGCAGGACGGGAAGGTCGGTCCCCGGGACGCCGGATGGGTCGGGGACCGGGACGACCTGGGACTCGAGCGAAACGGTTCTCTCTCCGTACTTCGCCGCTACAAACACAAAGGGGGTGATTATGAAAAAAAATAAATCTCAACCCTAAAGAACATTGCTGCAAACATTCTAGTTATTAAACAATGATGAAACCAAAGGTTAATTTTAGAAACAAAACATGGAGGCTCAGTGGGTGCGCTGTTAAGTGTCGGGTGTATAAAGGTGAGCAGGTACGCACTTGACGGGTTCAGGAGTGGGGTAAGGGGGTCTGAACGTGGGTCGGGCATCGAAGCGCATGGGGGCAACAACAGCAGCAGCAGCAACAGTTGGAGGAGCAGCAGCAGTAGAGCCGTGCTCGGAAGAACCCGGGCCATCACGAGTCTCCTTGGGACACATCTGATAGGAAGAGGGCGGAAAAAAAAATGCCTCAAATTAAACCTTTCAACGAGTTAACAAGCAGCGTTTCACAAAGTGGCTTCATCAACCAAGATGCACAGAAATAATTTTGTTTTAACAATTTTTTTCCCTGTTATTTTTAATAATCCTGCCACCACCCCTCGTCAGATGATAAAGACTTTATTAAAAATCAGGACAATACACGTGAGGGGAAAAAGCTAATTAATTTTAATTTAATTTCCCCAATTTTCATTATTTATCCACCCCCACCTCCCACTTCTCATTTTATACCATTTTAATTTTAAAGAAATAAATAAAGATAAACCAAGTTCTTCTGTTTACTAGAGCATTTATTGAAAGCTGTAGGGAACCCTTACGAAGGCAGGCAGCATGTCGTGGTAGGTGGTGGTGGAGGAGTGATGGAGCTGATACTGCAGACCCGGAGTCAGTCGGCGAGCAGGTGGAGCCGGCCGGAGAGAAGCATCCTTCGGGTCGGAGGGCGTGGCGGCGGTGACGGCGGCTGCTGTGGTGACGACGACGACGGCAGCAGTGACGGCATTGGGGGAAGAGGAAGAAGAGGAGGACGTGGTGGAAGCGGAGGATGGAGGAGGAATAGGAGTGGTAGCCTCAGGAGAGGCACTGGATTTGCCCTCTGGATCGGAGGAGAGGGCTGAGGACAGAGGCGGGGGCTGCAGGTACCTCCCTCCGCCCTCCCTCCAACTCGTTACGTCTGAGCACGAACAAAAATTTCATTGATTAATTAAAAACACACAATTTCTACAGAAAAGCATCATCTGATGATCATTAGATCCCGCCCCTTATTTGTTTACATACATGCGTATTTCATTTTCTTTTTACTCAAAGACTGAATGTCGGACCTTGAATTCACTTCTATTGGCACACGGAGCCGATAAAAGGCGACAAGGTTGTCGATTCTTTGCGCACGTGTAGCGTAGGTCATCACACGTGAGGTTAACGACCTTTGGGTTTGTGTGCGCGCGTGCGCGTGACAGACGTGGACGAGCTGCAGCTCTGAGACTCACTCTGAGGGCGGAGGCTTGGTCCTGGCCCATACGACGGATCGAAGGCGCTTTTTTCCTTGCCAGCCTTGTCCTGTTCTCCTGCTGCTTTCAGCGTCGGAAATTCCTCGTGAGAGAAGGGCTGCAGTCGGTTTGAGGCCCTTAAACCTGCAGGAAGAGCAAGCGTTAAACACACACATTAGACAAGGAAGAATCCAGAACGTCTCCCACTCTCTCTCACACACGCAGTCGTTTGACAGTTTTTTTAATACGTCAAACGAATCCTGGTACATTTTCAAGGACTTCAAGCGCTGAATGTCGGACCTTGAATTCACTTCTACTAGCACATGGAGCCGGTAAAAGGCGACAAGGCCGCTGTTTCTTTGCGCACGTGTAGCGTAGGTCATTCCACGTGTCGAAGTAATGACCTTTGGGTTTGTGTGCAGGTGATTATCTATCGAACAGGTTGAAAGAAAATGAAGAAAAAGAGAAGGGATGCCGAGTTTTACCATCGTGATCGAGTGCCTTTCCATTTAGTTGTGCCCATTGCTTTGGTCCACCGGTGCTTGTGCTCTGTAAGGGAGCAGAGGGGGAGAAGGTCATTACAGTGCGCGCTCTGTGGAGTTTAAATAACTACAGTAATGAGAAGTGTGTGTGTGTGTGTGTGTGTGTGTGTGTGTGTGTGTGTGTGTGTGCGCGCGCGCATGCACATTTGTGTATCGTGTTCCCCGGTCAGTTTAACAAAGTCATTAATGTTTTATTTTTCTGGTGCAAATACAAAGCAAGTTCATCCCCTGGTATTTTTAAATGTTATAAAAAAATATATATACATAAAAAAAAATTCTATATCCTCATCTATATCAGAAGAGAGAAGAGTGATCTAACACATTAAATAAAATAAATAAGAATAAATAAAAGTAAAATAAAGGAAGAGGCACTGAATGGCTCGTTTTTTTATATACAGATGAGATGGAGTTCTTGTAAGCAATCACGACGCACAGGGCAGGATTTACTGGAAAACATGGGAAACTGAACCCTTACCACAAAGCTAGAGGCATCAACTATAGCTACTTCTTGTTTTTCTGGCAGATTAAACACTTCACAGCAAGCAGAAACCGTTTACACATGACAAAACAAAACAAAAAACCCTTATATTCTGATTAAGGAGAAAGAGGGCAAGGACGAAATTCTTTTTTTATGGGGTTCCTCAAGGTGACGAGACTAAACTGAAAGAAAGATGAGGGAAATGAAGACGAGAAGGTGGCGCATGGTGGATGCCAAGACGATAAGACTAGTCACGGGTTTGAGCATGTCAACTTGTAAATGGATGTTAATAAAAACAGCATCACACTAGGATTTCTGATCGGAATTATTTAAATCAGATTGAAGAATTATTATTTATGCAAAATGTAACTAGCATGAATGGTGAAAAGTGTACACACACGACATATACTCTTAATATTATGACATATTATTTACCTACACACCAACAACTATATTAATCAAAACAACAGAACCATTACAGACTAGAGAACAGCATTATAATAGAGATCTGCACAGTGAAAGTGTTGTTCTCGGTTTTACCTCCAGGTTGGCTGCCACTGTAGGTTTCTGAAGATTGGACACGGATTTCTGCAAAGGCAGCGGCGGCTGCGACTCCGGCGGCTGTGCTGTTGACACAACGGAACTGAAACGGAGAAGGAGGTGATTAACCACACTGAGACACAAACATTTAAAATACCTGCTCTACTCCAAGTCTTGGGTTGCTTTCACACAGCTGAGCCATACCACGCCTTACGTACGACCAATTTCATAATTTCACTGTACAGTGTTTAAGGACAACAAACGCTTGGTCTTTCTTTCTAGCTCCACCTCCAGACATGACGCAGAGCGTCTGCGTTAAATAAACATATCGTAACTTCAGGATCAAGCATCCTGGAATCGATACTGTAGTGTGAAAGCAGCCTTAGTGTTTTACTCATAACTCTTAGAAAATATCATAACACCAGTCACTCAAAAAAGTGAAAAGTGAATCACCACAACTCTCAAAATCTTCGAAAAACGACTGGTCCGCATTTATTTTTCAACAAACAGGGATGAAAGATGACTGTTTTTACTGAGTGCCAGTTTTTCTCCGCCCAGAAAAACCAAAGAACGATTCATTAAACAGAATCCATGGACATGAAAGACAAACGCAAATCCATCATGTGATTGTCACCGCTTTAAAAAAGGCAAAAGCTAAGCTGCTTTTAGAGTCTGCATCACCAGCAATCACATCGCTGCTTCTAACAACCAACAATCTGGAATTTCCTTACTGAAAAACTTTTTACCAAAGTTATTGCACCCCTGACCGTCCCATTACACAGGTGTTACTTCTCCAAACTGTTCCCGCAAACTTATAACAGAGAATAACATAAGTGTATAGAATCTATCATGACGACGCCCCCGTGAGATCTGAAACCTCCTTGACATCAGCGCCTGAGCTCACTAATACTCCTGTAGCTGAAACTAAATGAACACAAGTTTCTGTGTTCACTTGCTTTTACACACACAATCACAACTCATCCGTCACAAAGCATTACCTTGAGATCTCCTATTTATAATCTCACATAGCGATTCCTGTTCTTACACACACACTTTGTCTGTCACTCTGTCTCACTCTCTCTCTCTCCGCTTTGGTTAGAAACCGAGATGCATCATTAAATGAATGTTTCTCCAAGCTGAAGGACCAGAGAGAGATGCGTCTCTGAAAATACTTTTTATCTTTAGACCAATTTATTTATACAGCAGTGTTTTTGTCACTAGTTCTCTCTCTCTCTCTCTCACACACACACCAACATTCTCACCTCATATGTAAAGCGTATACAGTGGAACCTCGGATTGCGAGTAACGTGGTTTCCGCAAACCAAAATTTTTAATAAATTTTTAAATCGGAAACCAAGCAAGTATTAGTTTACGAGCGCCGAATATCATGCATTCACGTATGCGACTCTTATTTTGACACCGAGCGTCACTCGGTGCACTGCGGAATTCTTTCAGCGTCTCTTACGTCTGTTAGGGTGTGTGTGTGTCGTTGTCAAATTACGCGCGCACACACACACACACCCTAACAGACGCACAGACGCTCTCTCGCCTTGTCACCCCCTCCCCGGCTTCACAAACGCACAGAAACTCGGCTCTGTCGCGATTCTTTTAAGGTGCTGGTTCATTTGTTTTGTTTGTTAGTTTTTTTTTCCTTTACCTTAGTAAAGGAAATTGCCTTAGTATGCTCATGCTGTCAGAGAGATTTCTTTTTTTTCCCGTTAAAACAGTGTTTTCCGCTGTGTTTATGCGTTTGTTGTGAAACTTAAAAAGTGATTCCGTTAGTATGCTCTCATGCTAGTCTCCGAGAGATTTCTTTTTTGATTTCTTTGTTTCCGTTCGGTGTGCCTGTGTGTTTGTTGTGAAACTTAAGCGAGGTGGGGAGAGGGAGGAGGAGTGTTACTGTGTAAAACGAGGCGAGGGAAGGGGCTAATTCCACACACACGGCGCCTGCGCGCACCAACAGAAACACTTGTCTATCTTGTCTATTTATTTGTACTTTTTTTTTTTAAAGGTAAAGTGCAGATTAACTTGTTTTATTTTCATTTTATAGATTGTATTAATTATTTTTTTATGTATTTAATTTTTGGGGCTGTGGAACGAATAATTAGAGTTTATTATTTCTTATAGGAAAATGATTTGGTTTACGATTGTTTTGGAACACGAGCCCACTTCCGAAATGATTTATGCTCGTAATCCAAGGTTCCAGTATGTGTGTGTGTGTGTGTATGTATGTATGTATGTATGTATGTATGTATGTATGTATATTTATTAATTTTTAATTAGTTTATAAGCCGTTTAGTTTATAGTTACCTAGTTTGTTATTGGACAACAAAGTTAGATTTGTGGACTAAGGAAAAAAAAGAAAGAAAAAAAAAAACACTTCATATGTTTACAAAATAATCCACAGCTCTAACTTGAAACAAAAGTGTGTTACACTGGCTATCTCCATGTTTTTCCTCCCAATAAGTTAGTTAACAGACACGCACGGCGCGCGCACACACACCTCATGGAGTGTTTCATCGCAGCTTTTTACTCCATTTGAGAATAATTAAGTTAATCTACACATCAAGGCTGATGTCTTGAGGACAATAGGACACACTAATACTTTTTCTGGGGAAAAAAAATACTTATTTTAAGTTCAGCCTTTAGACCCCTCGAGTCAGAGAGCAAGAGAAAAAAAAAGAGCAAAAGACACAGAAAGAGAAATTTAATCAAAGAGAGAAGGACAAAAGTAAAGAGAGAGAGAAAGAAATGGTATGACTGAGAAAGAGACAGAACAAGAAAGAAAGATAGTATAGGCAAAATGAGAGATGCCATAGAATAGGCATGAGTGAGAAAGGGTATGATGGGCAAAGAGAAAGCGAGAGAGACAGAGTGTGTGTGATAAAGTGAGTGTGAGAGGGGGAAAATGGCCACACCTCTTTTGATCGGGTTGTTCCTGCTTGTTCGCCCATCCTGTTCCGTCTTTGGGGACGATAATGACGTTTGGATCGTTTCCTCTGTTCTCGGACTTCAGGCTCGGCAGGTGAGCGGGCGGGGGCATGCGCCGGGCAGCGGCCACTTTACCAAGACTCTGTAAGCCATGTCGAGCAACAACTACAGCCAAGGGACACACACAGCTTACTGACATGTTTAACCCTGTTTTACTCAACCAATCATTACCTTGTTTTTTTGTTACTCTTTGTCTTGCTTTACTTTTGGTCAAATTTCTTATGAAGTGTAATGTGACCCTGAGTGACCTGACAGACATCAACAAATATAAGACATTAATACTATTTTTAAAAAATTATATTATTATTACTTAATAAAAATATATAAATAAGGGGGGGGAAAAGTGTCACTTACTACAACACCGTCAGAAACTCAACACGTCATCTTAAAACATAGCAGCCTGTGCTTGGTTAGTAATTGGGAACAGCTTAGAGCTTGACAAATACAAATTTCCTGCAGATTGTACAAAATTAACAAAATTAGGGCGTGAGTCGCCGAAAGTTCTGAAAGGTCTGCAAGCATCCGCGAGGGCCGCCCAAAAAAATAGACGTTTAATTTTTCATGCTTAAAAACTTGTTTAAAAAATTAAGCGTTGATAAACGTTACATTTTTCGCGTAGAAAGATGGAAATGTAATCACAGCGCCAAAACCCGCGATGAATCATGAGGACATTTTCGGCCACCAAGCGAAACCGCGTAGGTGAGATAGCGGAATTATACCGACAGCTGAGTGAGTGGCGGCGCGCGAGTTGCTGAACTTTCCCGCTCTCTCAAATGTCTGATGAGATTCATGGTGTTAAAATGCTTTGGGTGCTTCCACCTCGTGGACATTGGCTTGTTACACAGGTTGCCGAGTGTTAATGTATTGTCTTTTTCACACAGCACGTAGAATTGCCAAACCGGTGAAGCCATTTTAACAGCGCGTAAAAAAAGTTTTTTTTTCTGTCATCTGATCGGCTTTTCTATATCGGCCATTATAGAGACTGCCGATCAAACTTCCCAAAGCAATTATCGGCCGTTCACGATCGGCAACCGATCAATCGGAGCACCCCTAGTAAAAATCTGAAGAATTACTAAAAAACAAAAAGTAGAGTTGCAAATAAAATGAAAGACAGGAATCTAAAACTAATGGTACAAAATTGCATAAAAAAACCTTTGAAATAATATTTAGG
>JAAGKR010003356.1:2408-16727 GCA_011419295.1 Clarias macrocephalus | reverse complement strand
GGCAGGTGAGCGGGCGGGGGCATGCGCCGGGCAGCGGCCACTTTACCAAGACTCTGTAAGCCATGTCGAGCAACAACTACAGCCAAGGGACACACACACACACAGCTTACTGACATGTTTAACCCTGTTTTACTCAACCAATCATTACCTTGTTTTTTTGTTACTCTTTGTCTTGCTTTACTTTTGGTCAAATTTCTTATGAAGTGTAATGTGACCCTGAGTGACCTGACAGACATCAACAAATATAATAAGACATTAATACTATTTTTAAAAAAGTATATTATTATTACTTAATAAAAATATATAAATAAGGGGAGGGGGGGGGGGAGTGTCATTCTTACTACAACACCGTCAGAAACTCAGGCCAGTGTTACAAAAACCACCAGTGTGAAACAAAGGAATGAAATCAAAATGTAATTATTGCAAACGCATTTTAGATTTTTACATTTTTTTTTTAACACGGCTAAAACTGGGCTATAATGAACACTGAAGGGAAAAAAAACAGGAGATAGAAATACAGATACTTAATCGATTATAAAATGCAAATAAATTTTTTTACAGAGACTTTATATATCAAAAATAGCAGTAAATATTAGGGACGCTCCGATCAGGATTTTTGGGGCCGATCTCTAGAAGCTGTATCGGCCGATACCGATAACCAATTACAAGGTCTACTTGAAGACTTATCATGTAGCATTACATCCAACAACAAGGTAAATTAAGTATTGAAAATACAAGAAGAGGAATATCATGAATTGACAGCTGTATTTATTGGCAAGTAACGTGCAACACGTCATCTTAAAACATAGCAGCCTGTGCTTGGTTAGTAATTGGGAACAGCTTAGAGCTTGACAAATACAAATTTCCTGCAGATTGTACAAAATTAACAAAATTAGGGCGTGAGTCGCCGAAAGTTCTGAAAGGTCTGCAAGCATCCGCGAGGGCCGCCCAAAAAAATAGACGTTTAATTTTTCATGCTTAAAAACTTGTTTAAAAAATTAAGCGTTGATAAACGTTACATTTTTCGCGTAGAAAGATGGAAATGTAATCACAGCGCCAAAACCCGCGATGAATCATGAGGACATTTTCGGCCACCAAGCGAAACCGCGTAGGTGAGATAGCGGAATTATACCGACAGCTGAGTGAGTGGCGGCGCGCGAGTTGCTGAACTTTCCCGCTCTCTCAAATGTCTGATGAGATTCATGGTGTTAAAATGCTTTTGGTGCTTCCACCTCGTGGACATTGGCTTGTTACACAGGTTGCCGAGTGTTAATGTATTGTCTTTTTCACACAGCACGTAGAATTGCCAGACCGGTGAAGCCATTTTAACAGCGCGTAAAAAAAGTTTTTTTTCTGTCATCTGATCGGCTTTTCTATATCGGCCATTATAGAGACTGCCGATCAAACTTCCCAAAGCAATTATCGGCCGATCACGATCGGCAACCGATCAATCGGAGCACCCCTAGTAAAAATCTGAAGAATTAATAAAAAACAAAAAGTAGAGTTGCAAATAAAATGAAAGACAGGAATCTAAAACTAATGGTACAAAATTGCATAAAAAAACCTTTGAAATAATATTTAGGTAATATTTTAAAAAGCAAAAATATAAAAAGACAAAAACATGTAAATTGTAAACTTGTAAAATAAATAAATAAATAAATAAATAAAAAAGATTGATTTCAAAAGCAACAAAATGTAAACGATAACACTCCAAAATTTAAATAAAGGTACAGAAAATAATGATTAATGTGCAAATCAACTTACACCAACATCAAGAGAAATAAAGTAATACATTTATAAAACTAAAAATAACAACAAAAAAAAAAAAGAAAAAGAAAAGAAAAGGTAAGACAGTCAGTCACTTTTTTTTTTAAAGGGAAATACTAAAAGTGATGTAAAAAAAAACAGGCGTGTATGATGTGTGAGGTGTGTGTGAGGCTCACCTGTGGGTTTCTGAGTTTCTATTGACTTTCCCTTGTACTTGTCAAATAGGCTGAGCGAGGAATACTTGCTTTTCCCATCCTTGGACTTGGTTATTTGCCCCAAACGATCGGACATTGCGATGAAATGTCATCGAGTATGGAAATTTTTCTCTGCACCACTTCCTCTGTACCGTCTGTTTCTATAAAAGACAAATACAAACAAATCTTTTTACCCTCACTCATGCGGAGTTCTTCGTTTATTAGACAGCCGTGTGGGAAGAACGATCCTGTGGTCATAAGTCAAATTACTGTCTTGTATCAAGCAAATATGACAACTAATGAGAGTTCTGAAATGAAAACGCATTCTACATGACTTCAAAAAAGTATTAAAGAGTGGAAGGATTGTGCTAAATCCTCGACTGCATAGAAGACATGTCAGTGTTTCGCCAATAATAGTACAGACATGGCGATGCTAACGACACCCTCCACCACGCCCACATGGCAATAAAAAGTATATTAAAAAATAATAATAATAACCTAATACTGTCTTGATTTACTATAACAGTCAGAGGTTTAGTCAAGTGATTATGCGGTAATGTGAAATAATGCCATAAGGAGGCACTTCCCCTTTTTGTGGTGGCTGAATGAGTGTACACTCTACAGAAGTGTAGCAAAACTACAGTAGTTTTGCTCCGATGCTGAACTTTCTCCCCTCGCTAATGAGTAATCGCTACAGTTCATCTATAGTTAATGCTGCCTGAATAAAGACTCCTGTTTTTTTCTTCATAAAGAACGATGAAAAAAGGTCATGTGATCTAAGGAGTCCAGATCGAGTCAGGGAATGAAGGGAAGCGCATGAAGCGATTCACCCATCATGCATTGTGTCCACTGTACAAGCCTCTTGATCTGCTTCAGTTGCTCAGGTCTAGACTCAGCAACGTTATGTGGTAATAAAATGAAGTCAGCTGATGACCTGAATGTACTCAATCACCAGTACATCACATCTATGGATTTCTTCTTCTTCCCTGATGGCATGACGGTATTCCGGGACTCGGAGTGTAAAAGAGTGGTTCAGGACAGCATGAGGAATCATTTTCACACCAAATCATTCTAACCATAAATACAGAGAAAGTTTTAGGGAGAAGGTTTTATCGAGTAATCTGATTCACGCAACATCAATACAAGATCTTGAACAAAAGTTAATGCGACACCAGTATAAAAAAAAAAGGGAAAAAATAAATAAATAAAAGAAACACTGTTGTCGGCCTCCTCGTTATACCGTGGGGAACGTGTGCTGTAACCAAAGCTAAAGAGCAAAATCTGACAAAATGGTCATTTGCGCAATGCTTTTCGAATTCTCCTCTCTAACAGCAGGTCTGAGACTATATCTGGAAGTTGCGTCATGGCTACTGGACTAGGCTGAAACGTTTCACTGCTCATCCAGGTAGTGTCGTGAGGGAAGTCGGGAGGATTCCGCATATTTGTATATTGATCCGAAACGGCTTGTTAGGTGAACAATGGAGAGAGATGAGATTAGACGGGGGAAAGTTGTTAAAACGTAATAACCAGAGCGAGCAATTGGGAGTCGTTGGGTGTGGCTTTCATGGTGGACCCATAAAGAGTTCTTGATTTTCCTCAAGATGGATGACCTAGCAGAAAGGAAAATATTGGAGAGGCCATGCCGGAGACCTCCGCGGATTTGGTCTGGCCTCCTTCACACCCCTCTCGATCCATCAATCCGGAAGATACAAATAATATCTCCCAGCCTCTGTGAGACTAAACGAGCAGTGCAATGAGAACTGAGATTTAACCCTCGCCTTTCTGACTGCGCTTGAAGGGATTTATAATCATTATATTCTTTCATAAATCTGTCTCATCATCCTGTGCTTCACTTACAAAAGGGCTCTCAGCAACAAATAAATAAATATATAGGATTATTAAACAACAGAACTAAATTTAAACTATAACCAGTGTGCGTTTGTAAAAAATAATAATAATAATAATAAATAAATAAATAAAATTTAAAAAATCCTTAACGGCAGACAGGAACAACTTTCCTGAGAGTGAGATCACAGCAACAGAAAGGTTCTTCTGTGTTCTGGTGGAAAATCAGGACTCATGTGGTGATTGCCTGCCTGCCTGCCCCCCGCCCCCCCCCCCGCCACCTCCTACACACACACACTTTGACAGGCCCCTGGTATGTTCTCTGCTTTTGTGCGGTTCGTAAGAAGCCCACAATAACACTCAAGAGTGTGTGAGCGAGGTGGGCCTGATCAGCCGACTCTGTATAGTTGCATCAGTTTTTCCCATCTGCTCGAGAAAACACGAACACAACGGCACGATCAACAACAGTCAATTCTGACAGAGATCTGAAATCAGGAAAATATTTTTGATAAACATTAAATACTCTGTGAACTAAACCAGGAAGCTGTTGCAAACTAAACTTTTCTAGTTAAATGAGTAGAAATTCTTTTTATTATTATTACGCAAGCATAGAGAACTTAAGTCTGACTCCCACTGAACGGTATAATAATAAAAAAAAAATAAAAAAAACCTGCTTCGTGTATCAACCAGGGTTAATTTTCTACTTTTGCTTATTTGTTGGATTAAATCGGCAGATTTTCAACGCTGAGCTTTGACAAAAAATCTTAAAATGGAAAAAAAAATTATTTAAACTCTGAAACTGGCAGTATGGTGGCGTAGTGGTTAGCGCACCAAGGCCTCACATCTTTAGGGTGGAGGGTTCGATTCCCATCTCGGGTCTGTATGTGGAGTTCGCCTGTTCTCCCCGTGCTTGGAGGATTTCCTTCAGGTACTCTGGTTTCCTCCCACAGTCTAAAGACAAGGAGATTAGACTAACTGTCCTTCCCAAATTTACCAGTGTGCGATGTGTGCCCTGCGATGGATGCCCGAAGCATCCCAGGATAGGGTCCAGGCCACCTACGACCCTGTACAATAAAAGCACTATATAAAAATGACTGAATGAACACTGCAACCTTAACCTTTATATCTGATGTACTGCTTGCTACAAGTCGATTCAGAGCTGAATCACTCTCTCAGCAGGAACCGGACTTGACACTGCTTCGCTTAGACGCTCTTAAACACGTGGGGGTTCTGAATCACAGACTGCATCAGGGTTTCGTTGTGAGTAAACCATGGCGAAAGCAAACCTTGAGAGGAAATCAATCCTGACCTCAGAAGTACAGCACTATTCGAACTAGATTATATTACAGCCTTTATTCATCACATAAATGTTAATGCCAAGTGAAATTCTTTATTCCTTTTAGGAGGCTAGAGCCAGTAACCCAGCGCCTCAACACACTGAATTACCACTGCCCAAACATACACGGGGGGGGTGGACATGTCATTCAGAGAGACATTACATTTCCATTTAGGCATTTGCCAGTCACTCTTATCCAGCGGGACTTACCAAAGTGCTTTGAAGTTTCTGACAATGGATAAATCCTTACACTGGTTACTAGGGTACTAACTAAGTACCGTCAGACACACTCTGTTGAGAGGGATTTAAAGCAAATACCTAAGAAACAAATAAGTAAATGCCGGTGTGGTTCTCCAAAATTTACAAAGGTACTTTTTTTTTTTTTACTAAACATAGCTCTCATCTCATCATTTGATCCATGCGAATTCGTCTCTCGGCGTGTTCATTAGTGACCCTGCGTCAGACTGTAAAGACTCCCAGTCACCTACTCCTACTATAAAGCAAAAAGTATATATATATAAAAATAATAATAATAATTTTTTTAAATGATGCATCTTCTATACTTCTGTTTTGTTTTATTTTCAGATTGCTGCCTCAAACTAAAACAGGTTCCTTCTTTATACATTGCACCTCTTCCTGTACGAGCTGTGATTCAGAGTGGTTCACACCAGGGTAGTTTCTGACTACACTTGACCCCAAAGTCTGGTCCATTTTGATCAGTGAGAACACAATCATTCTATGCTTGAGAACCATGCCTGAATCAGATCCCCCTACACAGAGGCCAATCATACTTGAAAATGGACAAAACATAACACATGCCAATCTCCTCCTCTGACCTACACGGCCATAACTGATACTATATGAAGGCACGCAAAAACACCGCTCAACATAAAAAAAAAAATCAATAATATTAGGCACAGTGCGAGTTTAAACTTCCTCGATCTTTTCTTCTGTGTTTAAATGGTGGCTCACAGACCAAATAGGTGCATACTGCCACTGCTGTATCGAAGAGTGAAAATTCAAAAGTGCACCGAGTGACTGTACTAATAAAAACAATGTGAATTTATTTTAAAATTAAAACAAAGTCCCGAGCGTTGCCATTTTGTTTTGCCGTGAACAGACCCCTGATATCCAAACTGAAACTCTTCAACTGAGAATATCGTAACCCCAAACTCAAAAAATAAATAAATAAATCGACGGGACACGACTAACCGTACCGGAGCTCGGTGACCGGACCAGAAAGAGGTTAAATATCGAAATCCCTTGTACAGATGATGTGGCACAAAACCAGCAGTTTGATTAGATCCAAGACTCAGTCCGAGTTCATCAGACGTCCGACAGATATGGGAAACGAGCAAGTGGTGTGAGGTGCTGAAGAGATTTAGGATCTGGACTGTTTAACGTTACACATTTAAGGAAATATATTTGAGTACATTCACTGTTTAAACATCTACATGAGATTAAAAGTGTGACCTCGTGTGTTGTAAAGCAACTAGGCTCAGGTTAAATAATAACTTTAAAAAAATAAATTTTAACCCTAATTTATTCTAAACACGTAAGAAAATAATCTCCACATATTCATTTGGCTAAACAACTCTAAACAAACTCAATTAAAATAAAATCCAACTGAATTAGATTTTTCCATTTGCTTTTAAGCTTTAAAGGCCAAACTACAGTGCTAATAATGTTAGCTAGCTAGCTCAGATGACAGATTATATAATCACCGATTTAGGACAAAATCAGCAAAAGAAAGCAAAAGAAGAAGAAGAAATTTAATTAATCATCATTAATTGTAATATAGAAGAGAAAATGCGATAAAACCGGCACGCGCTCACTTCGAAGTCTGAGCTCGAGCTTGCTAATTAACTCAGCTAACTAGGTTTGCTAGCATGCTAATAATATCCAGAGGCAATACCTAATAAAATAATTCTAAAAACTCTAATGGAATCTAATTCCAAATATCACCGCCTACACCTAGAAATAAATTATTATCTCTGCTACTGTGATTAAGAATCATGAATGTAGTTCGCTGTGCATCAGCTAATGTTAATGCTAACGAATGTAAACATGGCTAATCCGCGGGTGCTAGTTAGCAACGGTTGAATTTATCGTCAGGGGAAGAACAAACTCACACTGATGTGATGTTTAATGTTAAATCATCGTAAACGTAAAAATAAGAGCGACGTATTTTTCTGAGAACGTGAGGCGTTTTGTTCTTAAATAACGGTCATGCTAATCTTCAGGCTAACTGCTAATTTACACAGATCTCTCCCTTATAAAAATACACCAGAACCGTGACAGGATAAATAACGACGCCGATATAAAATACGTGTAACCGTAGCATAATGATATCTTAGAAATAAAAAATACTGTACATGTGCGTTATGGTGAGGTATAAAAACCGGACAGAGAGTAAAGATGAGAGAGTAAAGATGGCCGCCGCTCGGAACAAAAGCAACAATAAAGTCCGGAGCTGAGGAGCTGAAGGAGGAAAAAAAGGCTCGTTTTCGCACCAAGACGGAGATAAACACTCACCGAATCACCGTGTCGCCTTCAATCTATGTGAGATATTTGGAAATATTTCCACCTGATGATAAACTCTATAAGGATGGATGAGGATTCTGCGGGACAAAATTTCCTTAATCTGGGATTTTTTTTTCTCTCCCGTTCTTTAATGTTGCCTGTAGCTGCGGCTCGGCCTACTGAAATCTACCGGAAGTGACGTAGGGAGTGCGAGTGATGCGTGTAACAGTGACGTCTGCCGGCCATTTCAGATCACTGCACTTCTCAAGATTCAAACGTAGTTAATTGTCCTTAGAAATAAAATAAGGATTTTGTCTGTACATTGGTCAGAACTCGCTTTTTCAATGATATCTTTACGTTTCATACATTATAGGACCCGAAACCAGTATCATAAAAAAAAGTCTGTATATCTTTCTATCTGTATGTCCAGATTTTTTTGGGCGGGGTGGCAATAACTCCCAGGCGAGTTCCTGTAATGTGAAAGTGGAGTTGGTGAACGATTGAGTGTACAGTTACAATTTTTTCATTTCATAAATACTAAATGTCAAAACCTTCTGTGACCCAGACACCTCAAACAGCCTGGCAGTGATGCAGAGCTTACAGTATGTACCGTATATCCTTGTCAAACACTTTTGAGCACTGAACCATCAGTCAAGGCATGAATGTGCTTCTCTTTACGATGAGACTTTGGACATCAACATCACGCCACTGCCATCACGAAGGCGAGGAATCTTTTGATTACAGTATAAGAGGAGAGTGTGCACCAAGAAAAGAAGAAGGAGAAGAATAAAGAAAAGAGAAAAATAAAGAAAAGCAAACAAAACACAAAATCAAACAAGCAACAAAAAAAAGTGAGTTTAGAAGTTGAGAGGGAGAACTGGGAGGAGCCGGAGTTAAAATTCCCATCCTGGCTTAATTCACATAAGTTGCATCTTGTAGATTCAACAGTTTTATACATAAACAGGATAAATATTCACTAAGTGAGCTTATTTACGTATTTACTTTCATCATAAAGGAAATCTACATGACACTATTAAAGAAAATCAATACAATTTACATATTTAAATGAATCTGTGTGATTATTTTAATTTATCATCACTTTATTATTATTATAATTATTATTACTATAATTTAACTTTGGTTTAAGTGTTTACATTTGGTAATCTTTTCTCACACACACACACACACACACACACACACACACACACACACACACACACACACACAACATTTGATGTATTTTTTTTATACTTTTATAACATGACTTTTGTTTGTTTTTGGTATCTCCTCTGTGTTAGTGTTCCTGCTCCATTAGGGGGCGTCCTACTCACAGAGTCTGTCATCAACCCACACGAAACAGTTGAATGCTAATGCTGTGTGCTAACAGAGTGGATGGAGATGTAGCACTTCCACTGTTCTCTGCTCTCACAGGAAACTCATCAACAGCAGAAGTCTGTTTAAATCCCTCTCTGATAGTTTTTTTTTTTTTTTTAATGCTGTAAACTTTAAGGCTCGGTGTCATATTTGTGGTGGAAACATAATAACATTCAGGTCATGGTCACATTCAGAACCAGAACCACCTGAAAGGTTCTTTAGGGAACCAGTAACGGTTCCTGTATGACATCACTCTAAAGAACTTTCACTGAAGATTTTACTGTCAATAACAAACATGTAACACACACACACACACACACACACACACACACACACACACACACACACACACCCACACACACACACACACACACACACTGAGGCATAAATACCAGCTGTCAGTGCTGTAAAGAGGAGACACATGAGTGTATGTGGGTGTGTGTGTGTCTGTGTGTGTGTGTGTTTACACACAATGTTCAGGAGAGATTAAGCTTCACGTGTGACACACAGAGGCATGTTCAGCTCTGATACGCTGCAGCAACATTATCTGTTCTCTGTGTGTGTGTTTTGTTAGTAACCATGTCTAGCGTGTTTGGTTTCCAACTTGGCTTTATGTGAGGTCAAGTTCAGTTTAGAGCAGTTCAGGTTTTTTTTTTATCTTCACACTGAGAAAATAATAATAATAATAATAATAATAATAATAATAATAATAACAAAAATAATAATAATAATAATAATAAAGAAAAAGATTAGAAGTCAATAAGATACTTTTTTTAGATCTAATTTTCCTAATAAGATACTTAAGATATATAAGTCGCCTTTTTTTTAAAGCAAAAGTTGCAGGACAAAAGAAAAAAGGAAGAAAGAAAAAATTAAAAGAAAATTAGAAATTGATAAAATGATCAGTAAAAAAGAGAAAAAGGCGCAGAAGTGCAGAAAGAAAGAAAAAAGAAAGATTAAAAATGAAGAATGAGAGAATAATAAGAGCATGAAAAAGAAGTGAAATAAACAACAGAAAGAAAGATAAGGAAGAACAACAGGAGGAAAGAAAAGAAGAAGGAAACTAAAGGAAAGTTCACAAACTGAGAAAAAGTAAATTAAAAAGTGCAGAAATAGAATAGTAAGACAAAATAGAATAAAAGCAGAAATAAAGATTATTAATATAGGATGTATGGTCTTTTAAAAAATATTTTAACCACAGAATATTTAAGAAGAAGAAAGTTTAATAAATAAACAAATAATAAATACAGCAATATAAAACTGCACATTTCTCTCATAAACATTTTAAAAACTCAGTCACTCACCATAAACAACCTCAGTGGATAAACACAATGACATTTTACAGTGTATTTGTTTTTAAATGAATTATAATAACCAATAAAATTTGCATGCACAATAATATATAAATTTACTCATGCGCATTCTGTAAACAAAGAACGATAAAATTATAGCAGCGCAAAGGAAACAAACAAATCCATTAAATAGCACAAAGTGTAAAAGAAATAATAAAGAGGAAAAATTTGAAATGGATTAATTAGAAATTAGAAATTATTGAAAAATACTTTATGCTCCTGAACAACAATTATCTGAATGAAGCCCCACGCAATTGAATTCAATGACCACGCCCCAAATGAGCTCTTGCACAAGATCTCAGAATCTTGTATTGCGTATGGCTTTCGAGGTTTGTGTGAAACCATGAACACATTGTTCATTTACCAATTAACGCTGTTTGAATAAAATAGGCTCCGCCTCCTTGGAACTGATTGAAGTGTGGCAGCAGTTTGTTTACAAATCTCACAAAACTGTTATTAAGATTAACTTAATCACTCTTTTGAAGTGTGAGTTGTGAGTTGTGTACATGGGCCAAAAATCGCAAGGCTAGTTCACAGGTTGAGGTTTTGAAGATTTTGCGGATTAGAAGAAATGTAGTGGGCGGGGCCTAGCTGAATCCAGCTTAAGCCAAGGAATAAAGAGAAAAAAGGCAGTTGTTATGTTCATTTCTTTAGTAGATGAGGCTATTAGTGGCTATCAAAGTGAATACACACACACACACACACACACACACACCAGCAATCGTTCTTAGTACATCATTTATGGAGGCGCCAGTTTTGTGCTCCTGAACCCCTGCCTCACACTGTGAAGGCGGAGCTGTGTGTGATCGTAATGATGTCATCTGAAGCACAAAAAAAAGTCATAAACAATCGTTAATACAGAATACTATCGAGTCAGACACAATTCCAAGGCAACAGAAGGCAGCTGAAGTTACATGATGGAATAAAAAAAAAATTAGCATCACTCATTTAGCAAAATTTAGCCACAAGATTAGCTTGCTAGTTAATGAACATGGCTGATTTGGACTACTTTTACAAACCTGATTAGCCTACAATCCACTAGCTATCTAATGCTATGTCAGGTACTTACTGAGGAGTTGCTTATATGTTGTCGGACACACTTAGCCATCTAGCTTTAGGTGTTTGTTTGTGCAGCAGCTCTTTTGCAAGTCATTTTAATAATAAGTGATCAGGAGTAGCTCAGTGGTAAAGGCATTGGACTACAGTTCGGAAGGTCCCAGGTTAGAATCCCACAACCAGCAAGTTGTCCCTGTCGAGCCCTTGAGCAAGGCCCGTAACCCTCAACTGCTTAGATGTATAATGAGATAAAAACGTAAGTCGCTCTGGATAAGAGTCTTTGCCAAATGCTGTAAATGTAATAAGTGGGTCATGTTTCAGCTACTGTTTACCCAATTCTTAAATAAAACTCTTGATTAATACCTCAATCAGATTAGAACAAAGTAGCTTCAGTGTCTTCAGGTTGCAAGGCTACAAGTCTAAATTAGCCTTAATTACTAAATACTCAAAAACCAAAACCGACTACAGGTGATAATATATGATGATGTTATATCACATGTAACAGTGATCTCTTTGAAACCAGACATGATGAGCACACTGTGAGATTAACACACAGCTAACCAATGAAGTCATTACAAACTAAATGCTAACGTGTGTGTGTGTGTGTGTGTGTGTGTGTGTGTGTGTGTGTGTTTAGCGGAACTGGATCCAGCTGAATGTCCCTATTGAGAGCAGTGTCTGACAGGCACCGGACGGCAGCCACACCATCTCCATCAGGTTGAAATTGAGTGAACCGAGCGCAAAGCCGCACGCCATGTCAGTCACATGGTGCTGCCCAAGCAGAACCCGGGAAAGCCCGACCAGAAAGGCCCACAGGACCAGCAGAACCCGGAGCGGTACAGCCAGGACCAGGTGGGACAGCAGGAACCGAGACACCATCGCCGCCCTGCTGGCATGGGCAGCAGGAAACGAGTACACATCCATGGCCACAAAGTCCAGGAAGCCCGGGTTCATTTCCCATGGTCCTCTGCGCTTTACCAGTTTCTGCACTCCAGCTACCGTCAGGATGTCGAGGACAAGCGCTGAAGAGACAAGAAGTGTACCATTTACTTCTCATTTACACTTTACAACACTTACACTAACCTTTACAACAGGGGTGTCAAACTCAGTTCCTGAAGGGCCGCAGACCCGCAGGGTTTTGTTCCAACCCTGCTCCAACATATACGCCATGTAGTTTTCAAATAAGCCTTAATGATTTGATTAGGTGGATCAGGTGTTTTTAATTGTGATTGAAGCTAAACTCTGCAGGTCCTCGAGGGTTGGAACAAAACCCTGCGGGTCTGCGGCCCTTCAGGAACAGAGTTTGACACCCCTGTTTTACAAACACTGACTATCAACTCACTAACACTCACTAACACTTACTAACACTTACTAAAAACGTACTACTCACTTACTGACACTTACTAATAGGGATGGGATTCACCAGTCACTGATATTATCACATTCTTAGATGCCAATATGATTATGATTGCGAAGAATGATTATGAAGTATCACAGTTTTATAAATAACTCGATTTGATATTATCTTTTTATCACAATTAGAGCTTGCAGTGTTTTGAGACTGATGTAAGGGTAACTTACTAACACTTAATAACGTTACTCCTCACTTACTAACACTTGCTACTCACTGACACTTACTACTGACTTACTAAAACTTACTAACATTGAACACAAAGGCAGAAAGCAAGTAGAAAGAAAAAAACTAAGAACTTGAAAGGAAATAAGTGACCAAAACAGAATCATATAAAAGGAAGAGAAAAAAAAAGAAACAAACAAAAAAGAAAATGAAAAAAGAAAGAAAGAGAGAAAGAAAGAAAACTGTCAATTATGAAAGAAAGTATATGTAGAAAGAAAGAGCAAATAATAAACTATTAAAAGACTAAAGCAGAAAGAATACAAAAAAAGATCAGATGAAATGCAAAGATAATACAAGAAAAAGATAAGATAAAAATGAAAGGCAGCCAAAAAATGAAGAAAGAAAGAAAGAAAGAAAGAAAGAAAGAAAGAATTGATACAAGAAAACGATAAGATAAAGTTGTAAGACAGCCAAAAAATGAAGAAAGAAAGAAAGAAAGAAAGAAAGAAGTGATACAAGAAAAAGATAAGATAAAGTTGAAAGACAGCCAAAAAATGAAGAAAGAAAGAAAGAAAGAAAGAAAGAAGTGATACAAGAAAAAGATAAGATAAAAATGAAAGACAGCCAAAAAATGAAGAAAGAAAGAAAGAAAGAGAGATTGATACAAGAAAAAGATAAGATAAAGATGAAAGACAGCCAAAAAATTAGAAAAGAAAGAATGAAAGAAAGAAAGACAGACAGAAAGAAAAAAAACTGTGAATGATAAAAAGAAAGAAAATGTAAAGAAGAGAAACAGGGAAGAGCAAATAATTAGGAGATGAAAAAAAGAAGTGATACAAGAAAAAGATAAGATAAAGATGAAAGACAGCCAAAAAATTAGAAAAGAAAGAATGAAAGAAAGAAAGACAGACAGAAAGAAAAAAACTGTGAATGATAAAAAGAAAGAAAATGTAAAGAAGAGAAACAGGAAAGGGCAAATAATTAGGAGATGAAAAAAAGAAGTGATACAAGAAAAAGATAAGATAAAAATGAAAGACAGCCAAAAAATGAAGAAAGAAAGAAAGAAAGAAAGATTGATACAAGAAAAAGATAAGATAAAGTTGAAAGACAGCCAAAAAATGAAGAAAGAAAGAAAAAAAGAAAGAAGTCATACAAGAAAAAGATAAGATAAAAATGAAAGACAGCCAAAAAATGAAGAAAGAAAGAAAGAAAGAAAGAAAGATTGATACAAGAAAAAGATAAGATAAAGATGAAAGACAGCCAAAAAATTAGAAAAGAAAGAATGAAAGAAAGAAA
>JAAGKR010003355.1:23617-72894 GCA_011419295.1 Clarias macrocephalus | reverse complement strand
TTACTGCAGAAACAATGTTTAAAACCAAGAATTAGCAGCTACACATGATGTTCTTCTCCCTGTCTTTCACTTTCACCCCCTCGGTGTTCCAGCAGCAGTCTTGGGAGACTACGAGTGTGAGTCAAAAATGATCCGCACTCCGGTTATAATAATTATATTATATTTCGTTCACGGCTGCTGTCTCCCCAGTCACTGCTGTGCACGTTTGAATGTGTTACATCAGTGCGTTTGTACAGTAACTGCGGTCCAAGCGATAATGGACGCCCCACTTGTTACATACTGCACTAAAAATAGTTAATATACAGATTTTGCACTTGGAATGTAAATGAAAAGAAAGAAATTGCACAAATGGTAAACAGATATTTTTTCCAGATTACCAGATTACTGAGGAGATTATGTTAAAAAATTATCTACTGGGAAAATTAATAAATAAAAAATGATATGCTTTACCACCGGAACTTGTCAAGCTACAAGCTATCCTTGGTAAACAGCTAAGCTAGCTACAGTACAATAGAAGATGAGGAAATCTAAATATATAGAAATAACTATTCCTAGATGTAGCTAGCTAAGGTTATCCATATAACACTGAATTAAATGCCTGGTTTTCAGTTAATTCTGCATTTCCTTAAATAACACTTGGTGAAATCGTTTGTTTCATATTATCTGATGTTAGCTAGTTGGCTAGTTCAGTTGTCATGTCATTAAAACAGTTAGCCACTTTAAATATTTCACTGCTTTATTTTATACTGTATATACCAATACAAATCCTATACAGAGTGAGCAGATATAATAATACAGCTTTATTAATAAAGCGGTTAATGTTAAGCCATTACCGTTACTATGATAAAAGAAAAAAATGGAAGAAGCCTACTCCATGTCAAGTGAAGTGGTGATATAATCTTGTGTACAGTTTACAAGTGAACAAAGGTGGTAGATTATGAAGTACAAATACTTTGTTCCTGTGCTTAAGTGTTTTTTGTGTGTGTGTGTGTGTGTGTGTGTGTGCTTTACTTGAGTATTTTCTCCTTTTGATACTTTAAAATTTTTTGTTGTTGAGAAAAACCTGTACTTTCACTCCCTATATTTAAAATACAGACTAAATCTTTTTTCAGGTCCTAATCACAAAAATGTTCATGGCACAGCATGTCATGTCTAAGCTACACCCAAAATAGGAAGGACAAAGAAAGTTACAGAAATGACTGGCAGATTATTATAAAAGAACAGATTCGTTAACATACCAAAGTGATTGACAGTTACCTGGGCAATGGATCCCGCCCACTTGCTCTCTGGCCAGCAGATTCTTCTGGCTAATTTTTCTAGGCACAAGATTAGAAGCGATCTAGCTACTCGCTAACAGATCTTGTCACTATCAATCCCTACTGGACTTGTACATGCTAGTTACCAATAGCATCAACATACTGTACATACTTTAAAATACTGTTTATCAGTAACTCTGTTTTGTTCTTTTTGGAGTACTTTTGTATTTAAAGCACATTTTAGAGCATTTACTTAGTACTTCAACTTGAGTACTGTACTTGTAGTGGAGTACATGTTTAGGCAAATACTTGTATTTTTACTTGAGCATTGACTTGGTGTACTTCTGCTATATCCTGTATTCACTCACCAGTCACAATCTTAGGACTAACCCTAACTTAGGGGCTCGGACCAGCCGTTTATTCTTTTTATTCTCTTCGTTTGGAGCCTGGTCATTGGTGGAGATGACTGATGTACACTGAACTCGCTGACATGTTCGCGGAACGATCACGTCCAAGATCACTTGTTCTTTGCGACATGCAGCATTATAATTTTCAAAATATGTAGCCATTATAATATGGGTGAATTGTAGTCATAAACGAATGCACATAGCAACAGCAGCAGTTTCTCAGAGATGCTCGTTGATATCAAGGGGCCGAGTGTGAGGCAAGAAAGCATTCCTCACACCATTACACCTGAACTGTTGACACAAGGCAGTCTGCGTCTACAGATCGGTTATGCCTTTGGCATCAATTCTGACACTTTTGCCTGTCACCGTAAAAACTGAGATTCATCAGATCATGTGACATTTTTCCAAGCCTTATTCATATAGTAGGTTCATTGATCCTGGAACTAACTAGGAAGTGCTTTCCCCTATCTGATATTTAACATTTCTGCTCACCTTGTAATTCAATGATCTTTCCAGATTTTTATTTCTCTCTACACTGTAAAACAATACTAAAGTCGTCCAACATATGCAATAATCTCGTCTGAACAGTTGATATTGAGATGTATATCTGCTACTTCTGCTCTGTAAAGCTTCGTAACGGCTCTAATCCGAGGTGCTGTTTGTTAATTGGTGATTTTTGAGGCTGGTAACTATAAATGAACTTCTCCTCTTTAGCAGAGGTAAGTTTTTCTGGGAAGGTCTTTATGAGAGCCAGTTTCATGTTTCGTGGTGTTTGATGGATTTTGCAAATACACTCAGCAATACTGTTCTTGCAAGAACTCTTCCAGGACAGCTGACTTATACGTCTTAAAATAATTGACTGTCGGTGTTGTTTCTTAATGTCACATGTATTTTTTCATAGTTATAAAATCTCCATTATTGTTCTAGAATGAAGAAAATAAATCACACACACAAAAAAAGCATTGAATACTAAGGTGTGTCCAAATCTTTGTCTAACATCATATGCTAAGACTTACTTTGCTTTACTTACTGTACATGTTTATTTGTATGGTTAGACAAAAATGTGTCAACCTGTGGAAAGAGAAAGCAAATTACAAATAAAACAATGTCCAAAGCATAATTTGACTTCCTTTTAAAAAATACTTTTATTAATGCAGATAAATGCATTAAAAAAAAAATTTAAAAAAAAACCTTTTACCTATTCCCTGCTGTGAATTGATTGAGAGATAGAAAGCTGTGCTTATTGCTCATTCTGTGCACAGAATGAATATTGCATGGGCTCATGAGGATAACAAACACTGGACAATATACAGTAGTTAGTCGTCCTTACGTCCAGCCTCCCAGAGCAAAAAGCCTCCGCATCCTCTTGATGCAGCCTTGATGGTCCAGAACATTACTCAGCCTCTGGTCAATTACCTGGCCTAATCATGCCATTATAAGATACTTACATCACTTTCAAGCTGTAAATGTTGATCCCCAGGTGCATCCAGGATTGTCATTACATTTCCCTCAACTACAGTACATTAAGTCACTTGAGTTTAAACAAAAAATAAAAATACCAGTAATAAAGATGTTGCATATTTCTCTCATACATGGTGATATTACATGGGAGGACTATATGATCTATCAATAGATTGGCAATTAAACTATTAGGGTTATGTACATTATCTCCCGAGGTCTGCCAGATAGTAATAACTCACTCACTCACTCATCATCTATACCGCTTAATCCTGTATTCAGGGTCACAGGGGGCCTGGAGCCTATCCCAGGAGACTTCGGGCACATGGCACGGTACACCCTGGAGAGGCTGCCAATCCATCGCAGGGCACAGACACATACTCACTCATTCACACACTACGGGCAATTTGGGAACGCCAATTAGCCTAACCTATATGTCTTTGGACTGTGGGAGGAAACCGGAGTACCCGGAGGAAACCCACCAAGCACAAGGAGAACATGCAAACTCCATGCACACAGAGACGGGAAACGAGCCTGGCCGGGGATCGAACCCGGACCCTGGCGGTGTAAGGCGACAGTGCTAACCACTACACCACCGTGCCGCCATAGTGATAACTAATATAATAATTATAATTAAGTTGCTCCGCAAAGAAAAGATTTTCTTTTTTAAATATTGTTAATGGAAAAAGTTACATATTGGGAAAAGGGAACATACACAAACACACATAAGAAGATTTTGAGCTGCATTAGAGATTTTTTTTTTTTTGCACGACTGAGTTCATGCTGGATTTCTTCTGAACAAAAGAAAAAAAAAACTTGTAGTCTAGTCACTCCAACAGTCCAACCACAATTCAAATCAGTTTATAATACTGAGATCACATTGTGATTCAATTCTTAGAGTATATTGAACAAAGCCAGATTTCAACAGTCTCTTTCACAAAAGATGAGACTGCAGGGGGGTGGGGTGGGGGGGATTTGGGGGAATATGCCATGGGAGTCCAGGACTTGGCAAAGTAAGAGAGTCAGAGCTGAACATGAGAGCTGGGCCGATGTCATGTCGTCACAGGACAGAAAAGGACGCCTTTTGAGGTCACGGTGAGAACTCTGTAACAATGATCCTGGGGCTGGGACAAAAAAGGGGCCTTTTGGTGGCCTTGAGGTGTAACTTGGACTGTAACAGGGTTAATATTTGGAGCTTAAGCGGATATTCATAAGGATTAGGGGAGAGTTTGGAACCAGCATGATGTCCTTCAACGCTAGCAATTAAAAACGTCATTGAAGCCATGTTTCTGAGCAAGCACAATGTTATTGAGGTTTGGGTGCTGAGAAAGCATGTGATCACCACAGCTCTGGTGCACAGAAATCACTACTTTATGGAAGACTTAGAGAGCAGCAATCACAGTGTCATTAGAGAGGGAGTGCTGAAGCCATAATGTTCTCAAAACCAGGTGGTGGATAGAGATGAGTGTCCTTAAATCCAAAATGTCGAGCCAGCAGGTGACAGAAAGTATAGCTGAGCTTAGTAGGAACTGTGCAGGACCTAGCTGAGATGGTAAAAGGCCTGGCTGAGATGGTGTTGGGCATGACTCGTGTGGTGTAGGGCACAGCTCAGGTGGAGTACGGCGCCACTGAGGCATAACATGACAACAGAGCATGGCATCAATGGGGCAAAGTCAAGGCATTGTTGGGAGAAAGTGATTTTTGCTTTACTTTACTTGCATACTTACATTATATTATGTCTTACATATGAAATGCATATCTGATTTACATCCTGCAGTGTGTAAATACAGCATGTACAGTATATCCTAGAACATGCATTCACTTTTTGCATTCTGGAAAAAAAAAAACATATTTAATCTGTAGAAGATTGATATTTTAAATCCAAATTTCCAATTTCTCTGTGGAAACAGTTTAAAAATTTTAGTCCCTTTTTGTAAAAGCATGGACCTGGCAACACTGGGTCACAGTGATCGTTCAAAGGCGAGCGAGTGAAAGCCCAATTACTTACAATACGCCACATTTCCCAGAACCAGCTCTGAGACTCTGTGTGGTTTCTCTCCACATAAAATCCTCTTTTGCTTCTAATGTGCTCTTTCTCGCTAAACACATTCTCTTTCTATAGTAAACCTGATGGATGTAATCAACACTCACTGAGAAATATGGTAATGTCATTATCTAGGGCTGGACTAAAATGTCTTGAGATGCATCATCATTATGTCATTTAAACAGTTAATCGTCTTGGCATTTACTTTTAAAAGTGTTTCCTCTTAGACGAACCGGACTGCTATCGGAAAAAATGTGGCAGTAAACAAAGCCGACAAAATCCGTTCTCTCCTGCAGCTTTGAGTGTGAATGATGTAAGGGGTTGGGTTTAAATGCAGTATCACTCTTGAGGGTTGGTGTGAATTATTATGTTAAATGAATCAATCATTTGGTGTATGACAAGTGAGAGGCAAGGTGGCATTAGTTTTCAAAGCCCTGTTTAAGGACTATTATTATAATATTTCGACCTGGCCAAGAAAAAAATAAATGTTGGTCCAATAATTGGTATTGCTTTGAACCAGCTTTAGCTTTATTACAGCAGATTTATTTATCTATTCATTTATTTATTTATTTATTTTTTTGCTACATCAATTATTGGCATCTAAATTCTATTGTATTTTTGGCTGAGATCTAGTATTGATGATAGGACAGTCAAACCACTCCATAAAGTCTTCTCTAAAACACATTCTAATGACTTTCATTGGGATAAAGAGGACTCTGTGGAGGTCAATTCATGTGTGTAAATGTGTGTAAATTTCACAATCTGAGCCTGGTGAATCTTGCTATTCTGGAATATGGTCGTGCCATCGGGAAAGAAAAAATGCATAGATTTGAAAACTTGGTCATTCAGTACATTCAGGTCATCAGCTGATGTAATTTTTTTGTCACATAAAGTTGCTGAGGCTATTGTAGATCTGAATAGAACTGAAGCAACCCCAGATCATAACACTGTCTCTAGAGGTTTGTACAGTGGAGACTATGCATGATGCTTCACTTCTGACCCTGATAAACCCATCACTCTGGAATAAGAACTCATCAAATCACATGATCTTTTTTTCATTGTTCCAAAGTCCAGTCTTTATACTTCCTAGCAAATTAAAGTCCTTAAAAATGAACAGCTCAAAATTGATTAACAGTTCTGGTGACAGAATCATTGGCACCCAAGATTCACCCCTGACCATGGGGACCAATGCTCCCTTGATTCGAACCTCATAGAAAAGCCAATGCAACACAATTTGCCAAAAAAAAAAAAAGTCAATGTGTGGCAGGCTGTGGTGCACTGGGTGTTCTGTTGCCTTTCTTTAATTGACCACATTGACTTTTTTTTTTTTTTTTTGGCAAAAAAAGCCTGCCACACAGGGGGCCCAGCAGGCAAAGATCCTAAAGATGCTGACCTCGTCTCCAAAATCCCTAGATCTCAATCAGATCTAGTGATTCACCAGACAACCAATTCTGATTCATGGAGGCATGACCGCATAACCCACAGCACTCACAGGATCCGCTTCCCACATCCTGGTGCCAGACACCACAGCACAACTCCAGACGTCTTGTGGAGTCAGGACAAGATGGGCTAGAGCCACCCGGTAGGTAAAGGGGTATCTACACAATACTGGGCACAATGTTTTGCATTGTAACGCTGTGGCTAATCTGTGTTTGTGAACACTTTCCTCTCCTCTGGGAAGGATTTCTACTACATTTTGGGGTGTGGCTGTGGGGATTTGCCCATTCATCCACAAAAGCATTAGTGAGAACAGACACCACTGTCAGATGAGAGGGTGTGCCCATGTTCATCCTAAAGGTAATCACTGGAGATAAGCTCAAGCCTCTGCACACTCTATATAACTATATGCTGCTAGGTGTGATGGTCTGGAGTGAGTTTGGCCTCGTGGTGTAAAATATAAGCAATGTTGAACCTTTTAATTTCTTTCAAGTTTGACATTTCCTTTGGAAAAATGGAACTTTTTCTTTAATGAAAAAGCAATGGTTAAAAACTACATTGACATGTCAACCTTTTTCCAGGAATGCAGAACACAAGCTGTTGCAAGAGAAGTCATACAGCACCTCTGTGTGCTCAAAAAAGGTCTAACACTTTAGGTAAAATTCAGGTACTGAAAAAGGTATACTGATTTATGGTCTGCTGTGTGCTTTCTGTTTGTAGTGCCATTTAAAAAAAACTTATTGGATCTGGTTATTATTAAATTAGAACTATTATTTTAGACATACAGTATTAGAATTATTATTACTTGGAATACTGCAGTGGATGCACTTTACAAGTTATCCTAAAGAAATGGTGATTTTTGGTTTAATATTAAAAACTGAATAAAAGGATGATACACAGATTATGGTATGTGTTATACGATATGTGTACTATTATAGAGTAACATTGTATACATAGTAGAACCATGTACCATATCGTAGTACATGTACCATTGTACCAAAGTAGTATGTGAAATGGTAGAACTATGAATTTCTTATGGGAAGTTTGTAACAAACAATGTACAGTAACTTGATCATCATTTACGATTTCATTGAGTCATTTTGTTACTTTTAACTGCTGAAAATGATTGAAATAACATGTTGTAAATGGTAACATTTCACCTTACAAAACCGTAGATTTACCATTTTGCTCCTGCATTTCATCGACTGTCATGTCGTTGTCCCTAGATATATCTTTAGAACATATCTACTGTATCTACCTAAGCGCTTTCAAACAGAAGTTTGTAAAATGCATGTTGCTAAATGGTTAATCCAGTTTCTCAACATAGCAGGCAATGAAATGTGATTAAATTAAATAAAGGATCTGCTTATTTGACATATTGGATTTTAAAATATAGAGGAATCAAAACTAATTAATCTTAGCATTTCATATTTCTACTTGTTTTTATTAAACTATACATTTTACATCATAAATAGATTTTAAAAATCCTTGTTGAAAACCCTTCAGTGGTGCTAAATGACAGAGTATTTGCAGGTGCAGCTGATTAACTTCTGAAACCTTTAAGTGAGCTCATATTGCTATCACTTAAAGTCATGTGTTTACATCTGTTGCTAAATGTAGAACTGCTGTACAGAATCCACAAGTGAGGAATCAGACAGAGGAATAGCACTGAATAAAACACGGACCAGGTGTAACATTAAATCCATTAAACATTGAAACCACTTAGGTTTTGAGTTTCCCTTGTGCCTCTGCCTCCTCAGGGCATGACACCACATGACCTCTGAGGATCTGTGGTGGGGTCTGGCGCTGGAACATTGGCAGCGGATCATTTGGGTGGTATGGGTTGTTGGGTAGGGCCTTGGCAGGTTGGATGTGGATTCGACCCAGTAGATTGGACTGAAGGCATGGGGAAAAATAAAGGCAAAGATGTTCAGGATGATTGAAACATTTGTACCATCGGTTTTCTATCTGTCCTTTGCTCGTCACATTTTTTCATTATTGCCCTGATACTAGTTTGTGAGCAGGGCAGGGTACTCAGGGTACTGAGCAGCAGGGTCGCATAATACTGTGAAAATATATATTTACTGTACTGCACTGTTTCACAGGCATATTACATTCTTCTGTTTTGTGCGAAATTGTTAAAAACTATCTATAACCACACCCTGAGAAATGGTTTAACACAGACGTGACTCTTAATTGGGCGTGTGTAATGTCATGATGTTCATCAAACAAACAAACAAATAAATAAATAAATAGAAATAAAAAGGTCAAAGCAATTAGGGTCTGCATTTACTACTTAATGTAAACCAATTGCATTGCAAATAACATTTACTATTTTATTTATACAAGTCCAGCATTTATTCATCCTTATACATTCACATTATTCTTTGCATATCCCAGCTTTTTGGCAGGGGTCAGACAGGATACGAAGGAATATGAACATGGACCTTATATAGAGATGCTTCATTTGGGTCAGAATTTATATATATAAATAATATATATATTATTATTTATATATACAAACATTTAATAAAATCAAATTGGGAAATTTCGCGGAATTGGGAAAAAACTACAAGTCCCATATATCTCCGCGGTATGCTAACTGGCAACTGGCATGTCTGGAGAAGCCGCGGCTTCCATTGGGGATATTTTTGTTTGTTTGTTTTTACGGAGGTGGTAATAAAACAAAACGCTGATCAATAAAGGACTTATTTTCCACCGTGCTCATTTTTAACTGAATAAAAACATTAACCGTAAATATTTAAAAAGCTAATTAGCTAATAGTGTTGAGTTTCTCAGATGAGCTAAATCGCTTAAATATAAACATATCCGGTTTTCTTAGCAAGAAGCACTTCCGGGTAGTCAAGCAGTCGCCATTTTCTGTGCAGGCCGCAGCAGAGGTAGGGGGATCGCACAGGAATGTGAAGAGAGAGAGAAAAAAAAACACACAGAGAAACATTATATAAAAGTAATGCATTATATTTTTAGAATAGCTTCGAAAACAAGTGCGCAAATGCAGGTTATTGGTGTCGGTGTACTGCTGGAGGAGATTTTTAAACATTTAATCTTATTTTGCGCCTGTGTTTATCCTGAGGCCTAGCATTAGCTTGGTGTTAGCATAGTGGCGCTGCATCACGCGCTTCTAATTAAGATAGTGTTTATTTCACCTTAGTGTAAGACTTCATATCGTTTAATCTGCGCTTCTTGCTGAGTTTATTAGTGATAAACATGTTATTTAATATGTGCTAGCAAATTGCAGGAGAATGACGCGTTGTAATGTCTGGCCCTGAGCTTTCTCCACTTCCTTTAATAGGTTGATTTACAAACTCCTTGGTTTTAGAGAGTCTCCTGAAAATCTGTAATACATAAAGGGAATGAAAAAAAATATTAAAGACACGTTTGCTTGATACTTCCCTGTGTAAACGTACACAATTGTCTCTCACTTATTTTAAACTCCTTTAGGAGAATAGCTGCATGATTGGTGTTTTTTTTTGTTTTTTTGTTTTTAATACTTGGTTTAAGTGTCTGTTTATTTGTGCAGGTTGGTTGCACTAAAGATTAAAGATGTGGGACCAGGGAGGACAGCCCTGGCAGCAATGGCCTCTGAGTCAGCAGCAGTGGATGCAGTCGTTTCAGCACCAGCAAGATCCAGGTAGGTTTGTTTCTCTTGTGGAAGTTGGCAAGTCTTTTTTTCAGAAGACTATCAGACTGAAGAGTTTACAGAATCTGTTATGAAATGTGTCTTGCAGGTCAAGTGGACTGGGCAGCTTTAGCTCAGGCATGGATCGCTCAGAAGGAGTCGAGTGGGTCGACGATGGAGCAGCAGCCACAACAGCAGCAGCAGCAACAGCAGCCGCCGCCGCCAAATGGACAGGATGCTGTCCCTGCCGCCGTTCTCGACTCTCATAACAACCACACCAACTTTCAGAATGACTCCAGCTTTAACAGGATGTGGCAGCCAGGTATGGGGGACACTTCCTACCTGGAGTTCAGATATCAATCGTCTCACTCATTTTTACTCTTAATTCGTTTTTAAGACCACTTGACTGTAAAGTCTGGTTCATTTTGATGAGTCAGAACACAACCGTTCAGTGTTGGGATCTGAGTCCAAGGTTTTTGGAAGAGGTTGTCTCGGGCACAGTAAAGCATATTTGGGTTATGAATAGAATCAGATATGGAAGCCAGTCGTACCTGAGCGTGGAAGTGGATCACTGTTTAGATGCGTCGTCATCAGTGCCGTCGGTCTCCTCTAGGGTTGGGTATCGTTTGGGATTTTTTCGATACCGGTGCCAAATCGATACTTTTAAACCGGTACCGATGTTTCCCCCTTTATACGCAAGTCCTGTAAAACATTTACTGCACGTCGCGGTGTCTGAATCCCTTCTTGTAGGATATAGCCACAGTTTCGACTGTTTAGTTTTAGGCATTTTAACGAAAGTTAATTTAGCAAGTTAAGATAGCGGTAGACCACCTGCTGCTGTCAGAGCGAGTGTAACACAAGATGCGTTCACGCGCATGTCGGATGATCTCATTTCACGATGATTTGTGCTTTTCATTTTTTTTTTATCTAATCTAATAAACTTTTAATCTACAAAAATAAAATGGACAGTAGCATTACTGCAACAATGTTTTGGATTTGTATTATCAAAGCTTTCTGAAGTTCTTAAGAGTTTTCTAGTTAAGGAAATAATTTATTTTTCAGATAATTTCTGACACCCCATGAATGCAGTATTTAAATTTTACTAGCGATCATGTGTGTTGATGAATCTAATGCCTATTACAGCTGTGTCATCATAGCTCCAGAAAACAAATATATTAATCAACAGTTCAGGCATTTAAGTGACACCGAAATGAGGCACCGAAATTCACGTTCTGTTTCGTACATACCAGTTATATAGGTTTTTGGTACCCAACCCTAGTCTCCTCTGAAATCGGTGTGCGCATAGCATGCACCAGTTTCTTCCTCTGACTTAGACAGACAAAGCTGATGCAGTAGAAAGCAATTTTAAAAAAGAAAAAATTCCAAACTATCAGTAATGTTAGACGTAGTGCGAAGATTTAGTTATTTGTTCCCTTCTTTACTTGGGAGGCTCAAAACCCAACTAGTTGCATACTGCCACCTGCTGTATTGTAGACTGTAAATGTACCCGAGTAGTGAGAAATATTTTGAATCTTGGCAAGCAGGAGAGGAGGAGCAATTGTCCCTGAGCATGGTACAAATCAATCATGTCGACTCTGAAAATGCCCTCTAGTCATCACATGATCTTTTTTCTTATTTGCATAAGTTTGTATGTTTTTTTTTCCCACTTTATAGTCTGTATCTGTAAGATTGAACTTTTGAGCGGTTTTCCACAAGTTTTGTTTGTTAAACACACCATTGATAAAGCCTCAGATCAGATATCCCTCGCCATCATTGACACTTGGCGCACCTTCGTCATGTTTACTGATGTTATTTTTCCCACCTTGTCACTTCTTTATGTAGAGTGGGGGATGCACAGCCAACCTCCTCCACCTCCGCCTCCTCCTCCACCTCCTACAGATCAGACTTGGATTCCTCCAGCGCCAGCACCCATGGACATCGTAAATCCGTCAGAGGACAGTAACAGTCAGGACAGCGTCGAGTTCACCGGCGACCCGCATCACGTGTTCAGCCAGAACAGTCACGGGTTCAACAGCGCACCCGAACACTACCCCGTCACTCCGATGCCGGTCAACCAGTTTGATTATCAGGTACGACCCGGATTAAATGCACGGCTATAAAACATACAAAAAAAGCTTATGCCCTATCAAAATTAGGTACTTGTTGAATGGCATATTACAGGGTTTGTTATGGAATTTTTTTTATTTTCAGCACGGAGCATTTGGTCCTCCTGGCACTGGTTTTCCGCCACCCTTTTTTCCCGATGGCCCCCAAAACAGGCGAGACAGAATGCCAGGATTCAGACCAGACTGGCCCAGATCGCCCGGGCAGATGGGCGTCAAAACAGAAGCACCAGTTATTGGTAAGGCTTCTCTCTCTCGCACATGATGAAGATTTTTAATTTTAATTTAATGTAGATTCATTCTGTCTCACCTGGATGAGTTTTCTTCAGAAAGCCACGCTCATATTTACATTGGGGTTTTTCCCTTATGTCTTGCTTCCAATCTGTATTTCAGACGCTGTGAAAAGACGCACTCTGCCTGCATGGATTCGAGAAGGCCTCGAGAAAATGGACCGAGAGAAGCAGAAGAAGCTGGAGAAGGAGAGGATGGAGAAAGAGAGGGCAGAAATGGTTCACGAGGAAAAAGCCAATGACGTCACAGAGGAGGATGTAGATGGAATTCGGGTGCCACGCAAGAGCAAGTTTGTAAGTGTGTCCCAAACCACACACACTAATGTGTGCTAATGCACTGCAGGCCCAGATTAACTGCACTTGTTATTTCTGCCTCAAGAATTTTCGCCTTAAGACCTCCGGATCGGATTAAATTCGTATGCCACTGTAGGTACCACTGTATGATCAAACTCTAATCCAAGGAGGTTGAATGCAATATTCAGTGGATAGAAGAGTGCAAAATGAGATACTGTAGTGCGAAAAGTGAGCTGTTCAAGACTGAAGTAAAGAAGCTCAATGCAGATTAAGGTACGTGATGAGTAGAAGAGCTTCAAGTTTAACCTTAGAACCTGTAGTAAAAGAGGGCATCGTAAAGAGCCGTTAAAACATGCATGACCATGGCGACAGGTTTTTTCGTCTGGCAGTAGAGTAGGGCTGTAGCTATTGAATATTTTAGTAATCGAGTATTCTACCAAAAATGTTATCGTGTAATCGGATAAAATTTACTTTTGCTTCATTAAACAGCAATGTAAAATGTACTGTTCAAAAAAATAGACTATTATTTTTTTTAACTGAATACAGCTTTTTATCGAAAAACATTGTCATTATTCACAATGCAAGGAATAGCTTAAAGTTGACTGTGATTAATTAAGTGCATTACAGTGCCATACATTCTTATTTTAAAGCCTTTTCTCAGATGCAAAAACAACAACAAAAAAAGGTATTTCAAATGACTTAAGTATCAAAAAAACTAAGGCACACTTTAAATAAATAATTATACAAAACACTAAGTTGTGCAACTTAACTTTCAGAACTAAAAGTTTCCAAAATCTACAGCGCATTCATAACATAATCCTTTACTGACTTCTCATTGGAATGCTTTGTGATGACATTTGGGATGCAAAAATCCATGGACAGGAACAAGAGTCCATACATTGTGTTTTAAGTCAATATATTCATTAGTATATAAATGTCTCTCTCTCTTGGACGTGTGTGTGCACACTAGTCTTTAAAGGAGCTTGTGATTGCAATGAAGAAAGGTAAGCATGCTCCTAACTGAGGCTTGCCCTGCGCTTTAAAGCAATTTTCCTGCTCCTGAAAACATTTTTCACTGGTTTAAAAGTTTATTTATTTATTTTTTACCGCTCCTTTCCATTTTGCAGCCCACAACAGAACGCTCCCTCAAATCAATACTGTTTTTAACCGTGAAGCGCTTCTTTGTGTTTACTGGCGGCTTGCACCCGGAAGCGCGCTGTGTCACACCAAACAAATAATTGCGCAAAAACATAATGCAAGCTTTTAAAAATTAATTAAAAGACGCTTTGAAGCAGAAGATTTTGCCTCGATCATTTTTTGTAATCGAGTTACTCAAGGAATCGTTTCAGCCCTACAGTAGAGCAGCTCTGTGATGGAAGTCTGACTCTGAACATGCTCTTCTGCTCTGCAAGATCTCCACACAGTGTGTGACTGGTGTTGGATATTTTATTCCAGCACAAACTCTCTGACCACGAAACAAATTAATTGGCATAAAAGGAAAGGATTAAACATTTTTTGATCATCTGATATCATTTATAATGGATGCAAATGTTTTTTTTTTTTTTTTTTTCTTCCTTACAGGACAGCGATGATGAGGATGGTGATGAAGGTGAAGATGCAGAGGAAGCTGTTCCGGTGAAAATGCCGTCTCCTGTACATGAAGAGCAGAGTGAACCAGAAATGTCTGAGGAGGAGAGAGAGTTTCAGCTGGTCAGTTTAAAACACGCACACAAATTAGACTTGCATTCTACTTGAAGCTTATTCCAATTGTAGATAGTACTGACCCGTGCATGAGGCTTTATTTCATCTCGGCATGCTGTTCTTGTTGTGACACACAGATGCTGCTGACCAAAACCCTCCTGACCGAAGTTCTGCTCGAGGTGACGAACGAAGAAATCGTACGCGTGGCCTTGGAGACGCACCGCAAAGCCAGCAAAGGTCTGAGTCTTCTCCTCTTCTGCCCATTCAGCCGTGCCTTCCACTTTAGCAATGAAAGAAAGAAAGACGCAGTTACACTGTCACACTGTCTTGCGCACTATTTGATTTCCCGAATGTGAAAGTCTAATGTATAGGAGTTGGTATTAATATTTAGAACATCGAACTGCAAATACAAAGAAAAAAAAAAAGGACAAGGGGGGGGAAAAACTGCAAGACGAGCACTGTTACTAACGGACATCTTTTTCCAGAGACACACTTCAATAATACAGAATGGTTCTCTCCCTCTACTGCTCTGTGTATGTTTGTTTGTTAACCCTCTTTTTCTCTCCATTTTTATTTATTTTTATTTTGTTTTTGTTCTTGCCAAGGCGGCGCTTGTCGTCATTATTGCATTATCAGTGTACCCTCCTGTCTAGAGGCTTTGAGAGAGAAAGTGGTGGCTTTGTGTTTTAACTTGTTGTTCCTGTTGTTGATGTGAATCAAAGCTCCTGCAAAACAGCTGGCACAGTCCAGTGCACTGGCTTCTCTCACCTCCCTCGGTAAGTGCACACTTCCTCAGACGGGGTCAGGGGTCAAAGGACAGATTTAGGGGAGGGTTTTTAGATTATTAAAGAGTAATGTGCTTGCTTTTCAGTTTAACATTTATAATTTACACAAGTGGTTAATTTAATGTTTAAGTAATTAAAAGCATGCTTCATTACCCTGAAGGCATATTAGAAACAGGGTGTGTGTGTATACGTGCGTTTGTGTGTGTATGTTTCTAGCAGAGGATTACGTATTATAACCCTGATTGTAGTCGAACACTATCTCCATAGTGACAATACACAACCCGATATGATGCTAATCTCATGACAGGCTCATGCTAACGTTAAAGTACGGCTGTCCTCACTCAAACATCATGCTAACAGCCCCGAATTGATGTCACGCTAATGTTCATGCTAATCGCATGCTCGCCCTCGCAGCTTAATCTTAGCTTGAGTCAAACACATCCGACTGCAAAACAGAAAACAGTGCAAGCCCTTATCAGAAGAGGCCCACATGCTCACTTCCTCTTTTTTTTAAATTTTTTTTATTTAGGGCTAAATTTGTGTGTGTGGGTGGTTCAGAACAAGGCTGCAATTATTTTTGAGATTTTTAACAAAAAAATAAATGACTCTATGGCTGCAGGCGGCCTCGGTGCGTACGGATCAGACGAGAGCGAGGACGAGCGTAGCGTGAAAGGCTCAGACACGTCTGATACGGATGAAGAGGAGCTGCGGCACCGGATTCGCCAGAAGCAGGACGCGTTTCGGCGCAAGGAGCAGGAAAGACAGGAGCTGGAGGAGCATGTTATCACTAACCCAGGTAAGCATCCTTGACACTATCATTGAACTTCACAATGTAATTCTCCCTGACCACTGCTTGCTTTTAGACCAAAGCTGCCCTGTTGATGAACCCATTTAACTCCTAATCTCCCCTTTGAACTCTTGAATAACTTTTTCATGTCATTTGTATGTCGTAAATATGTTGTATTTATGTTCGAAAATGTTAATACGTTTGTGTATGTGCTTGTGTGTTTTTGTAGAACCCCCATTCCTAGGGAGCAGGGAAAGGGAGCGAGAGAGTCATGAGGACGAGCAGTCAGATTCCAAACTTGAAGTTAAGGATAGGGAGGTAGAGTCAGGCCAAAAGTCAGAAGTTAGCGAGGTCAAACATTCAGGGTCACGCCGGAGCCGCACGTCCTCCTCCAGCTCGTCTTCCTCTTCTTCGGTGTCATCATCTTCCTCCTCCACGTCTTCTTCCTCTTCGTCCCGTTCTTCCTCGCCGCGCAGAAAGAGGAGACGCAGTCGCTCAGCCTCACGCGGCAATCGCAGGCGCAGCCGCAGCCGGAGTTCCCGCAGGAACCATTCAGACCGCGGTGACAGGGAGAGGAGACGGAGCAGCCGAGACCGGAGCTCCACTCGCTACAGGAAGCGCAGTCGCAGCCACGACAGGCGGCGCAGCCGCAGCCACAGCCGAAGGAAGAGAACAAGAAGCAGAGACAGAGAAAGGAGGAAAGAGAGGAGCCCAAGCCGTGAAAAGAAGAAGAGAGACAAGGAGCTAGAGAAAAAGAAAGACAAGCAAAGGGCAAGAGAGAGGGAAAGGGAAAAAGAAAAGGAGAGGGAAAGAGAGCGGGAGCGAGAACGGGAAAGGGAGCGAGAACGAGAGAGGGATGTTAGCTCAGCCAGAGAGGAGGAGAGCAGATCGAAGAAGAAGCGACGAGAGAGTGACGCCATTTCCCGACAGGACAGCAGGTCTAGTAGAAAAAGTTCGACCAAATCAAACAGGAAGTATTCGGACTCTGATTCCAGCAGGTCCCCGTCCCCCGAGGTTAGCAAAGGCAAAAAGTCTAAAAAAAACAAGCGTAGTCGGTCAAGGTCAACGGAAAAATCGCACAAGTCTGGTAAGAAGGCAAGCCGCAAACACAAGTCTAAATCGCGATCAAGGTAGTATCCATTTTTATCCTTTTCCCTTTTTTTATATATTAATCTGTCTGTGATGTTTAACACTGCATTTAAGGTTAAAGCTTTCAATTCTGCACATGCATTTTTTTTTACTCATTTTATCTATTTTTAAAATAGATTTTCAAGATCAGTAACCCATGTTGTACTGTGACATTCTGTTTTGTGTTGATGCTACAAGCTGTGAGGTGTGACTGTGCGAGCGGGAGAGTGAGATAACACTGACGTCCCTTCCGTGTGTCTCCCGTTTTTCCGCAGGTCGAACTCCCCGAGCCGACGCAGGCGCTGAGGATCCCTGCGCTTTCTCTCTTATTTTAAAATTCCATGAGTTTAAAGGGCGTGTCTCGTTATGGAGGCAGCGTTGTAGGTGAACTCTGCACTCAAACCCACACTGTAAATATGTGTTCATTTTTAACTGATGTCTGTGATTATGAAACGTTTGGAACAATAAGGTTATTTTGGCCTTGTATTATGAAAGACTCCACATTTAGTAGGTGATATAGGATCTTGAAGCTGTAAGATTTTAAAGCCCTCAAGACAAGGGGGGAGGGAAGAGTTCTAATGTAAAGTGTCTAATAAAATACTGCTTTTTTTTCTGTTCAGCTTGACCATTGTCTTTATTTTTTTCCCTGTGTTTCCCAAACCAGTCTGGTGATGACTCCAATTTATTTAATTGGGCTCATTCACACTGATTAACACCTAGGTGCAGTTTAGTATCCATTATAGCAAGTTCACCTCCTTTTTAAAGTGGAAGGGTAATGAAGAATCAAGCGGGGAACCCACATCGACATGGAGGACATACAAAGAAATGCCTCACGAGTGCAACTCGAACAAACACCAGTGGATATGTAATGCTGTGCTGTCATGCCACCCTATACCATCCCCTGAGTATAGTAATGTCCAATTGAGAAGGGTATTGCAGTTTTAATTAAGCAATATCACACGAGAGGGAGCTCTGTTGTGTCGAATATCAGCACATCTGTAATGCTCTTTTATACAGTAGTTCCACAAACAACATTTATCAAAAGATAGATTTTTTTTTTTTTTTTAGAGTTGGTGTAATTAACAGGGGTGAAAGTATTTTAAATTCTTGTAGCTAAAAGGTTAGGAGAATAAACCATGGAGAGGATGGATAGACTAAATCTTTTAGCTTTCTTTGATATTTTCACATATTATGCTTAAAAAAAAAAAAAAATCAGTTCTATTAACCTCTGGGATGAATCCCAAATAATGTTGAATGAAAAGCTAGTGGGATATATAGGGTGTACAATCACTCGTTATACACACCAAGTGGTGCCCTTGAGTAGCTGTTCGAGAGTGATTTGGGATGCAAAAAACAAAAACAGTTTAGAGACAACTAGGAATTAAGTAAACAATGTGTTTAAGATGACAATGTTGTCAGATGTGTTTGCTTGTGATTGGTTTTGAATGTGGGTTTTGGCCGGCAGCTGCTGTCCCGTTTCCGGTCTTGTGGACCACACCGACCTACTTTACCCCATACTGGCAATCAACAGTTAGCGTAATTACTGAGTACATATGGGGCGTGGAGTTGTACATAAAGTTAAACATCCCTGTGATGTACAATTCTGTAAGTAGATATTGAAAATATTTGTGACACCATTTAATAGGTGAATTAGCGTGGTGTTTAAATAAATGATATTTAGCATGATGTCATAACCCAACTCCTTTGAGCATGCACTACACCTTCCCCTGAAATTAGTTGATTGGGTCCTTATATACCTCACAGTGTGCCTAAAATACTGGAGATGTTTAAAAAAAAAAAAACGTTTGGAACAGGCCTAATTTTCATTTTGTTCTTGTATCTGTTCCTACATTGTCAATGCGATAATCCGTATTTCCACATAAGGTTGTTGTTTAAACAACAATAAGTCAGTAAAGGTCGTTTTAAATAACTACTTTTAAATAACATAACTGAAATGGCTAGCACTAGCGGTTGAGCCACCAGGGTTGTGGGTTCGATTCCCGAGTCGGGTCTGTGTGTATGGAGTTTGCATGTTCTCCCTATGCTTGGTGGGTTTCCTACCACAGTCCAAAAACATACCAATTAGGTTAATTGGTGATTGGCACCTGACCCAGGCTGTACCCTAGTCTCCTGGGATAGGCTCCAGGCCCCTAAAGAAAAGCAGTATACAAGATTAGTGAGCGCGATCGACTATAAGCATTTTCTGACAAATCGATATATAGATAGATATTCAAATTCAAAAATGATCATTTTCGTCACATACACAATCATACACAGTATGATATACAGTGGAATGCTTACATGACTGTCACCTTAAAAAAGGAAGTGAATTGGCAAAATACAAATAGGAAAGAATATTAAATATTAAATCTACAATAAAATACAAAGTAGTTATATAAACATGTAGGAACGTAAAAAAGTAAGAACTGTATAAATCGTATTAAGTATGTGGAATGTGCAGACAACAGCAGTTATGGAGTATAAAATGGAATCATAAGCAGCAGTGATATTGTTCATCTTTGAAGTGCAGTAGTGCAAAATGAGGCCTCTTTTGTGCATAAACATAAACAAGAACAGGCAACATATATGTTTTGTGTACTTCAGTCCTTCAGTCCTGTGCAATCTGCGAATGTACAGTGCTGTTGGTTTTGGTGTGTTCCAAGACATAGCAAGTCCAATCAGTTGACAGTCCGTATAGCCTGCGGGAAGAAGCGTCTCGTCAATCCCCATTTGATGGCAGAGAGAACAGTCCATTGCTGATTGATAGATAGATAGATCCCGGAGGAAATTCAAGATACAGCAATGGAGACAGCATTTGAAGTACAAGTCTCAACAACCATCCAAATTGTTCATACCAACCTGTAATTGTGTTTTGCACAATATTTATTTTTTATTTGCACAAAACTCTTTTCTATCATCGCTGCTACTTACAAGTAATGTTTACTGTTCACTGTTCCTCCCTCCACTACCTCAACTCATTACTGTACCTCATCACCACCAAGTATTAAAATGTGTCATGTTGTCGTGTTGTCACTTTGTCACTCTTGTTGCACGTGCACTTTATATTGTCGCTTCTGCATGTAGGACTTCTGTTCATTTAAAAATGCCTCTGTCTTGTCTCAGCTAGTCAGCTAATTAGGTTTCTTAGTTAGCTAGTTAGTTATGTTAATTTATGTTGTAACTTGATGTTGTATGTAGCACCTTGGTTCTGAAGGAACATATTTGACTTCACTGTTTAATTGTGTTGTCAAAATTGATAATTTTAAGTAAATACCTGAAAAAAATAAATACATGTTAAATATATTATCATAAATGTTTTATTTTTAAATGTTAAAAGAGTATATAATAAGTATAAATTGAATTAGTGGGCGCAGAGTGGAGGGACGGAACTTGTTTTTCGCTGCCCAGTTTCCACCCGACGGAAATCAGTGACGGACCTGTGCGGTCACATTGAAGTAACCGTGATGTCTCGTGAAACGAGAGATTAAATAACTCGCAGTTATGTTTTCCATGAACCCTGTACGTCTCGCTGGGTTTGTTTTGACCAAGTCCAGATTAATATGGCCGACACCTGTGAATAAATATGCGATAAGTGGATGTCGGTGTGCTGCGCGCGCACACACCAGCTGCACGAGACATAAACAGCACGCGCACTTTGAGAGCAAGAAGAGGGGGTGAGAGAGAGAGAGAGAGAGAGAGTCAGCTTTAAATACAATAAATAAATAAATACGGATAATATGTAATATTTGTTTGATTTTATTAAACACTTATTAGAGAGTGAATTTAATACAGACAACGTTAGCGTCTAATATGGAGCTATATGGTGTTCATTTTATTTCAAACATGACTTTTGTCTTACTTTTATCTATTTATTTGTTGCTGATGGAAAGTTTATGGAGTTATGAGAATAAATACCCCAATTGCTTAAATACCCCACCCTCCCCGCCTCTTTCTCTCCCACAGTTTCGATATCCACAGTGTCGGTCCTGCCTCATACAGCACTTTGGACCCGGATGAGGTCAGAAAGTTCCAGGTTCTGGCTGATAAATGGTGGGACGCTCGAGGTGAATTCGCTCTTCTCCATGCCATGAACGAACTGCGAGTACCGTTCATCCGGTCAGTATACAAATCCTACACACATTTTCTGGTACAATATACTCTGTTCCAGTTTTTTTAAAAACTACATTAAAAGTGCTAATACATGGAGGTAGCAAAAAGTCGTCCTGATGATGGACATGAGCTTGGTGAAGCTGCAGACCTTCCTCACATTTATCCGTCTTGGAGATGATGGGCTGTTCCACTGTTAAGACTGTTGCCACGTCTCAGGGTCGTACCCATACACACAGGTTTCATCACCCATAATGACCGTCGACATGTAGGACAGGTCATCCTCAGTAGTTCAGTAGATGGGCGCTGAGGACGGCACTATGACGGAGTTCTTTGACGAGATGTTCCTTCTTTTTCTCCGGAGGAACTTGGCAACTACAAGGCGCATGTTCAAATCACAAATGTGGATCGCCTGCACTGTTTCGTATGACAGTGGCAGAAATGTTGTGGATTGTTCTCCGACGATCGTCATGCACAAGTTGCCAAGTGGTTTCGACATTTTCAGGAGTTGAGCTCATTGAAGGTCTTTCTGATCTCTCATCTTCTTGCGGATGAAGCTCGGGTGCCACTCAGAACACCTCAAACGACTTATTGTAGCATCAGCGTAAACTTCCCGAATCATGTCAAACATCTCTGTGGCAGATTTGCCCAGTTTCACACAGGATTTCATGTTCACTCTTTGTTCGAACTTGCTGTCTATGTTGAAATCACAGACATGATCAAAATAGCACCAGTTGCACAGCTCTTGAGGTTCGCAGTACAATTACTTTTGGCATGCTGACTTATGAAGGTCGGTGCCCCGCATCCTGCCTTGTCCTGCCATCTGTTGGCGTGTTGCAAAACTAGTTTTGAAACCTTTTTATACCCCTTTGTATGGATATAAAAAAACACCAGGACTCCCTATTACAGAAAATAAAAACTTTCAGTTTCCATCACACTATATCAGAAAATAAAGTGTTTCACTTTTTACAAAATGCACTTCACGACCAAAAAAAATAAATCACAATCTCGATTTAACTAAGCAAATACAGCGGACCCTCGGCATACAAATTTTATTTGTTCTCGAGGTGAGTTCTTAAAGAGAAAAGTCGTATTGAGATACACATTTTTCTATAAGAAATAATGTAAATGCAGATAATCCATTACAGCCACCCAAAATTATTACCAGTTTCCAACACTATAATCATTTACATTACAATTTACATATAAAAACAATCAAAATGTTTGGAAAAGACATATAAATGAAGTAAAAAAAAAAAAAAAGGCTTCAGTTTGCTAAGAAACATAAAGAATGGGCTGTGGAACATTGGAAAAAGTTTGTGTGATGTGATGAGTCTAGATTCATTGAGTTCCGGCGTGATGGGCGCATCAGGGTAAAATGAGAAGCAGATGAAGTGATGTACCCATCATGCCTAGTGCCTACCGTACAGACTCAGCAATGTAGTACGCCCAGAAATTTAAGTCAGCTGATGACTTGACTATACCTTCAATGTATTTTTCTTCCCTGATGAAACCTGTGAAAGAGTGGTTCAGGGAGCATGAGACATACTTTTCACACATGCATTAGTCACTACAGAGTCCAGACCTTAACCTTATTGACAGTTGTTGGGATGTGCTGGTGAAGACTTTATGTAGTAAAGTAAATGTTGTGACATTGCAGAAGCTTATCGATCCAACGCCAAAAACAGGCTGGATTAGAATATATTGATTTTGTGCTTCATTCTTTATTATTCAGTTTTTTTTTTCTCCAACCACCAGTGATAACCTGTTGAGTGTGCATAGTGGAGGTGAGATTGGTCGCCCCCTTGCTGGGCTGAAGATACTGGATGTGGGCTGTGGTGGAGGTCTGCTCACCGAGGTATCTCATCTCATCCTACACAGCAAACAAAGCAGCTTTTTAATGGAACTCAAGATTTCTCTTTCTACATTTTCTTTTACCTGATTTGATGTTAATATTTTGGTCTGATAGCCGTTAGGGCGGTTGGGTGCTGAGGTGTTGGGTGTTGACCCGGTGGAGGTGAGCGTACGGACAGCGGAGCTGCACTCGTCCCTCGATCCTGCGCTCAAAGGTCGGGTGCGGTATCGCTCATGCACCCTGGAAGAGCTTACAGAGGAAGAGGGAAATGAGGAAGCGTTCGATGCGATCGTGGCCTCGGAAGTGCTCGAACACCTGGCAGATCTCGACACCTTCGTCCACTGTTGCTATCGCATCTTGAAGGTAAAATTAGATCAGCCAGTCACAAGGACTGATGTGCTGCTTTGATTGACTGATTTGAACTCTGGAATACTGCTCCAGAGGATGTTTGTGAGTTTGCTTGCTGACCCAGGACGTTCCGTATTTCTGTGTTTGTGTGCGTCGTCAGCCGGGCGGGTCTGTCTTCGCCACCACTATCAGCCGCACTCAACTCTCCTATATCTTGGGAATCGTAATGGCTGAGCAGGTGCTGCGTATCGTACCGAGAGGAACACACGAGTGGGACAAGTTCATCACCCCAGTGGAGCTGGAGCGGCTTCTGGAGTCTTGTGAGTCTCACGTATACATACACACTGGAGAACATTGAACAACAGTGTAATGCACTGATACAGATACTTATGGCTGAAGATGGATCTTAAGGGTTGGAACCCATGATCACAGGGCAAAGACTTTCCTGCTGCACAACTTTGAAGTCTCAAGCTTTTACATGTAAATTAATATAATGAGGATTTATGGAATTTAATTTATTGAACACAAAGTGAACACAAAGAGATAAGAGCCTGATTCTTAATTGCTAGTTTTGCTAATTACTAAATACTGTTATGGTCACATGAGCCTTTATTATATCAGCAAACAGTATCCATATGCCTACACTGTTAAAAATGGCTTCTCCCTATGTCCTTATGATCTTTTTTGCTTTCTCTCTCTCTCTCTCTCTCTCTCTCTCTCTTCTCTCTCTCTCTCTCTCTCTCTCTCTCTGTCTGTCTCTCTCTGTCTGTCTCTCTCTGTGTCTTTCAACCTGTCTCATTCTCAGCCGGAATTATTGTTCAGTCTGTCAGAGGAATGTTCTATAACCCTCTTTCTCGACGTTGGAGTTGGCAGCAGAGCACAGCTGTAAATTACTCGTTGCACGCAGTCAAACAGAAGGAGGATCCGCCACATCAGCCCCCTGCTGAGGAGTAGACTTTTTTATTCAAATCAAAACAGTTTTTCAGTAGGTTTTCAGTACAGAATAGCGTCTTATACATCACAACATAAATACAATATACAATACAAAAATTGTGATTGTTCAGAATAAACAAGAGAACACAGGTTTGAAAGTAAAAACCCCATTTATTTCTCTATATAATCCCCTGCTACACTAATGCACTCATCCCAGTGTTTTACTGGTGTTTGGATACCATCAAGGTAGAAAGATTTCTCAGTACTCCAGAGCCCTGATCGGACTGCTTGCTTCCCATCTGAAATGCTGGCCTCACAGGAACTCTTTTAAATGATGCAAACATGTGGAAATGGCTTGGAGCGAGGTTGGGACTGTATAGGGAATGTGGCAATAATTCTCACCCGAGTTCTGGTAATGTGTAAGTGGTGTTCATGAATGATTGTATATATACAGTTCACACAGACACATGTGTCTCTCATGCAAGCTGATGACAAGTTATCCACCAATTTTCAAGGATTAGGTGTTTCACTTGCTGAATGCTGACTGGAACATGGGCTTGAAGTGGGGCTCCGAGCCATGTCGGCTACGATAATCATTCATTGATGTACTGCCTTTTTTAAAACGTTTGTACCATTCAAATGTTTTTATTGTGGATAAGAGTCTTATTACCGTCCTGTGCTTGGACTCTTCTGTAAATGTAAATCGGGTTTGTGCCTTTTCATCGCAAGTTCTGATTTGACTTGAACGTGGGAATAGAAATACTTATAAAAATGCACTAGCCTTAAAACATACATAAAATGTCAAATTAACTAAAAAAATTGGATATTACAAACCTACATAAAATCTGAATGATTAGCTTTAATGCTTCTAACCTTCATTTTTCTGATCCTGACACTTGCACGAAGACAATTTTTTTTTTCATGTATCCTTTGGCCTATTTTGATAGACAGCATTGACACAAGTGTTTAAATATGACCACTGACCATTTCTTTCTTTGCTTGATTCCAATGGAAAATAAAAATAATAAAACCGACATAAAGCAGGTCTTCATTGAGGAATTGCATTTAGGATAAAGACAATTGAATATTTTAAAGCACCACCTGTAGGATTAAAGACGAACTGCAGCATTTTACCATCTCAAATGCAAACATGTTTAAATTAAATAATAATAAAATTATGTTTGAGTCTGTGTGGCCATACATCCCATAATTGCCACACATAATAATCATGATATATCACTCAATCGATTCCCCCCCATTTCTAACCCTTACCCCTTATCCTGTTTAAACTGACGGAGTGGCCTGAGTCTATCCCAAGGACATATCGCACACATACACACACATGATCACACTCTATTGGAAATTTGGAAGCACCAATCAACCTACACAGCATGTCTTTGGATTCTGCCATGAAACTGAAGTATCCAGAGGAAACCCTGGAGGAATGAGGCAACAGTGCTAAGCGATGAGCCTTAGTGCCACACTGCCTTAAAAACAGTTGTGATTAAATAATAAAAAACAAAACAAAACTAATATTTGTTTTTTGTGATACTGATTGTTTTGTATATTATTTAGTATATAAATAATAAGTATAATTTGGTGATAAGTTTTACTCTTTGTCGTCTCTCTTTTGGTAGAGTCATACCAGTGCTACAGTATTTATGCTTTAATATAATAATGTTATTGGTGGCTCTGTGAAGTTTGATTACAGTTCGGGACCTTTTTTTCACCTTTGTTTTTTTTTTCCGTTTGTTTTCTTCATAGGCTTGCCAGAAATTCTGATGTTTATTGGGTATGTTCTTTAATAGTTAATTGAAGATGCAAATAATTTATAATTATGATAGATACTAATATTAATACTTTAACACTTAAAAATTATCCTCACTTTACCTGAAGAATTTGGTCAAAAATGTGTGGACATGCATTTTTTTTTTTGCAAGATGTTTTCTGTGGATAAACTGAAGTTTAGGCTCTTCAGTAAATGTCTGCCTTTAATTAGCATTGTTAATTGCTGACCCTTTTAATGATAGTTCCAGTAGAATCTCAAACTGACCCATGAGAATCCCAGGAAACTGTAAGCATTAATGAAATTTCCAGCTGATGGTTGACTTTTGAATCTTTCCTTGTCGACTTGAGGATGTTTCTGTTTCATACGTTTAGTCTCAGGCTTGTAGTGATTAATCTGTTTTGTCACCAGAAATGATTATCTTTAAGAAATTTTCACCTTTTTTTATGTTTCGTTTCCACCCCCCTTAAAACTCTTCTTTCATGCAAAACACAATTGGGCCATCCATTTTTGCTTGCGCTGCAGTTACAAATAAACTGATGTAATGCGTTCACACCTGCACATCAGGTGAATGAGGCGACTGAGGAGACAGTAGCCTTGAACGGAAAGCACTGGTAAGACAGAAGTTTTAATATAACCGGAGTGGAGATCATTTTTGACTTGTAGATTACATATTACATACAGTGTAAATTCCTGTTAAGACTTGGAGGACCCGAAACCAGTCTCAGAACAATGTCTATCTGTATGTCTGTCTAGGCATTTTTTGTCACAGCATGACGTAAAACTGGCTAGAAAAAAAATTATAAAACTTTGCCAGTTCTTTGGTATTTGCCTGAAGTTATACCTGTGTCATAAATGAAATCAAAATGTTGAGTTATGAGCAGTTATGTGGCAGGTTATAAACCATAAGTTTTGACCTATATGTGTTTGAAACTGTGGGCACGTCTTAAATCAAGCGCTGGACAGAATTTAATGGATCTTCTGCAGAACTTAAATCAAATTGTTGGGGAAAAAAAAGCGATGTTGTGAATAATTATGTTGGAGATTTATTAACCTGCTTTTTTAAAAAAAAGGTACTTATAAGCTACCTGCTTAATTTTAATTAAAACTTGCATCAATAGCAATTAATAAGAAAAGTTACAGTAAATTTAATATTTTTCCTGGGATTAGTTCATATTTTCAACATCGAAATAACAGCACTTAAGTAAATTTAAATGCGCTGGAGTCATTAGGACAAAACTTAATCCTAATCTGATCTATGTTTCCTTTTGTGATTCGCTCTCTGATTACCGAGCAGGGAGTGTATGTATTTGGCTGATGATGAAACATGTCATAAACAAGTTGTAAGATACTCACCCTTTTGATTCAAGTTCAAAGTATGTGGGCTTCAACCTGAAATAATAATATCACTGATTGCATTAAAGATGTTCAGCCTATTTTTCGCTTTAACCTTTTAACCATTTCTACAAACTCTTTACCCATCAACGACGGGTACTTACGCAGGTAAAACACATTCCTATAGGATAATTCATCTAAAAAAAACAAACAAACAAACAAACAAACAAAAAAACCCCATAGCTGTATCCAGACTGGCTTGGTTACGCAGTGCAGGTAGTGTTTAGGGAACAGGGAGGAGGGCGCGATTTGGGACGCAGCCCACGGCTCAGCGCCGTGATGCTGCTTTGTTGGGGTTGAAAGCAGAAGCAGAATTTCGAAACGGGAGTCACTATTTTGTTGTCATGACTTGAAGACCAACATCAGGTATTTATAGCCGGGATTTAATTGTATATATTCCATCGATGAAGCCTCAGAAGGAATCCAGGAGGAAGCGAGGGAATGGTGCTGCTGCTGCCGTGGCTCGAGGACTTCCCCTCGTCCCGCTCCGTGGTGCTGGATCAGGGCGAGCGGCGCACTCAGTCCTGCGGGCTTTGGTGCTGTGAGAGTCGGCGTGTCTCCTCAGGAAAGTGGCCGGATGATGATTGCGGCCTGGGTGTCCGACTCCTGGTGGAGGAAAACCCTGTATGTGAGCGGAGGAGCCTTGCTCGCCGCCGCTGCTTATCTCTTCTACGAACTGCTCTCCATCAAGTACGAGGATTTTTGTTATGATTTACTATATTATTATTAGCTAATTTGTGCTGTTATTTCGTATCCTAAATCCCTCTTACGTCCAAGGAGGATATTTTCCTTAGTGCTCTCATGCAGACCAAAACACTTAATATTGTGCTATAACGTTATTTATTACTTGTATTATTGTTATTAGGGATTTAATTGCTGTCTGTAGTTTCTGATCCATTAAACATGGCTATATAGGTTACAGTATGTTTGTTCTGTTTGTTTACAATGAGACTAGGGAGCTCTTGAAGATTCAGGCTAGAGACACAGAAACATCAGAGTGGTTTATTATGGCACTTATAGAACAATAAATCAGCTATAATATCCTGTTGGAGAAAAAACACCACCACCATGTTTAGATTGTTCAATACTCTTAAATGATGTGCAGGTAAAAGCCCTTTAAGGCCATTATCATAGTCATCTGAGCCTGAGCTTGGTGTTTACATTGACCTTCTTTCTCTTCAACTGTCAGCTCAGTAAACAGTCAGGGTCAGTAAAATAAAAGCTCTGTCGATCGAGTTCAAGAAGAATAATCCTGGATTTGAAGGATGAGTCTGCAAGGTGAAATATTAATATCTTAAACCACAACCACAGGAAATGATGGGATGTTTATCTGCAGAAAACAGGAGTGATTTTGTGCTGCAGTGATTTCAGCACTGTGGACAGCGACACTCGTGTCCGTTCAGTTATACTGGTTTGTATTCATGTGAAGTCAGAGTCATGCCATGAGAAACTGGGATCTGAATCTTAGTGTGTTTATTTTGAATTATATTATCTGTAATCAAATGTTGAAACAAAGTTGATATTCTTTCCACTGACCAAAACAGACCAACAATTGCCCATGGGTTGGCTTGGAGAAAAATTTATAGTTTTCGACACCTACTAAATTCTGGTGATAAATTTGTTATAGCAAATGCATAATTTTGTGAGTTAGTGTACCTAAAAAACTTTGATGAGTAAAAATATTATAATCTAATTAGAAATAATCTAGTCAGATTAAGTTGTGTCTTTGATAGGAAGAATGGAGTATTATATAGTGTAAGTAATACAATTTCATTACTGTTATATTACTGTGCAAAAGTCTTGAGCCCCCTCATTTCTTCATGTTTTGCTTCTAAACAGCCAGACTTTCTTGTATTTTTAATTCAGTCTTGAGGAATGGTCTAATCTTGAGGAATGGTCTGATGTAGTCTTTCTTCCTGAAGCACTTTTTGGCTCTCATTTTCAGTCCAAGCTAAACAGTTTCAGAGGAATGTGTTTCAGACTTTCAGTGCCCTATGAAACAATTCAGGCACAAAGAAACATCGAACCAGTGAAAAATAGGTGCAGATGACGACAGATGATCAGGCCGGTGATTAGAATACTGGTGATGCTGAATGATGAGTGGTTGGAACAGAGGAGAGAAGAAGTGAGGTTGCTGTTGAACAACCAATTTTAAAATTGTATCTTGTTAAATCCCTGCAAATATATACATACATACATACATGCATACATGGATACATACTCCCTAAGTTACCCCATTAAAGTGCCTGTGATTTGCACTTCTGACTGATTCGATTTAGCGGGTTTTCTGATGCTGGTGACTCCATGCCTTCCGTGGCTCATATTATAAAATCAGTCAGTTTTTTTTTCTCCACTGCATTACACACATTACTGCTATCAGCGCTGTACTTAAAAAAAACTCTAGTAGAGAGAGAGAGTCCTAGTAGCTGGATTATACAGACATGCATAGTAAAAGTGTAGATTTTTTAAAAACTGCTGGTATAGCACTGTTTTCTAACCTTTAGTACCATGGTCTATTTTTAGTCATGGTACGCTGTACAACGCTACTACATAGGGTACACATTTTAAGCATATATCTTATACCTAGAAACATGAACAGGAACTAATATACCTTTACTCATCATTGGACTAAGGACCACTGTGCTTTAAAAGCTTTAATTAACAGTTATGGGTACACCACATGCATCATCACAGATAACAAAAATACAGTTTGGCGCTTTCATTTATGAGAATGTTTGTATACTTCCCAAATAACATTTCTATCGGTGTTATAGTAGCAGTCATGACAAAGACCATGACTGGGATATATCACATGGTTTAACTAAATGATATCATTTGTTTTCCTTCAGGTGATTTTAAAGTAACTAAAATGACAAAAAATACTGTTATAGTTTGTTTAACCCCGTTATTATAAGCACACAGTAAGTGCATTATTCTTTACATTCATATGTTGGCGCTTTGTTCAATTCTATCACCACCCACATTGGCATCGGGTCCTTAAAAACTGCACCTCAAGTCTCATAAACTTACTAGGAAATAAATAGTTATCTAACTAAACATGATACCTAACATAATGTAACCCATTAAGTCTCATTAAGTGAAGGATCCAGTCTAACAGTCTACAATCTAGACAAAATACTGTCTAACAAATAAAATAGTTCTTAGAGTGGACAGATTGTTCAAGTAACCAAAAGAACAAATAGCAAGATCCTGCTACAACATGAAGATTTATTACCACGCTGTATGAATAATTTGGATTGCATTCAAACTCTTTTTGGGATCAAGGACAAAAGGGAGTGGGTTTTTTCCATGATTGATGAAGGAGAGACAAGGAGTCATGGTGGCGCCATGAACACAGCCAACTGAGTCACCTTTCTCCAAGAAAGTAACAAAAAAGACAAACCTGATACTCTGAATACATAATGTTCATGCCCAACACACTTGGGTATATTTCCTGATTAGTCCCACCTTTCTTGTATCTGCACTCACTGGTAATTTTATCACGAAACCAACCTCAGAAAAAGCCGTAAAATCCCAGAGACTCTCCAGTAATAATTACATTACCCCACCTCTCATGTAAAACTAGTCTAACACAGAGTGCATTTTGCAGGAAAGAACAGGAACTCGACTCCACAGACGCCATCATCCTCCACCTGTTCACCAGGCCAGTTCACGCTCCGAGTCTTTATCCGTTCTGCCTGAAGTTAGAGACCTACCTGAGGATGGTGGACCTTCCCTATCAGGTACACACTCGTACACAGACCTTGTATGTACAGACAGACAGATATGTGCGGTTTTCTCCAAAAGTATTAGAACAGCCACAGATATATATATATTTTTTGCTATACATTGAAGATGATTATTTGTTAAATCAAAACATGAATATAATACTATAGATTAGAATTCCAGCTTTCATCTTCTGATGTTTCCATCTAGATGTGTTAAACGATTTAGAATAAGGCCGCTTTTTGTTTTTTAAGCTGCAAAATATTTTGGAACACATGGCCCACGTGGTCTTTCCTGTTCACCAATTTTGTTCTTTGATATCAGTTGTTTAAACAATGAACAGCTCTAAATGTCTGCTTTTGCTCTGAGCCCTGGTTTTCACTGGTAAAGACTGCATTTGTTATTAAAAAGGTTATTAAACCATCATAAAGACCAGGGAACTGTCTATGCAAAAAAAAAAAAAAAAAGCCAGCCATTTTGAACTTGAGGGCAAAAAAATGGAATCAGAGCCATCACTCAAGCACTGGGCATAGCTATTACAACAATTTGGACAGTCCTGAATAACAAAGAAACTACCAGACCTTGTATGGGTGATTCTATTCTTGGACTACTGATCAAAAGGTTCTAGGTTCAAACCCCAGCACCACCAAGTTGCCACTGTTGGGCCCTTGAGCAAGGCCCTTAACCCTCAACTGCTTAGATATATAATGAGATAAAAAAAAAAAGAAATGTAACTCGCTCTGGATAAATGTATACCTACCTGCTACGTGCCACCAAAAGTTTTATAAGTTTTATAACACTGACATTCTGATCTATTTCATATTTATCTTCTTATTTTCAGCCCAAATTTCTTCACTAAAGAGGAAAAATTCCAGAGATTTAGCTTTTTCAGGGAATTATGTTTGTCTAAAAACAGCCTTTGAATAGTTCACGTGCATTAAAGTGCATGACACACTCCGCTCGTACTGTATATCTGGTGCGACATTTCAGTATAAACTCATCTGTCCTTTTCCTCATCTCCGGGCAGACTTACTTCGACGGCCGTCTGTCAGCTCAGGGCACGATGCCGTGGATCGAGTACAACCATGAGCGCGTTTCTGGGACGGAGTTCATTATCGAGTTTCTGGAGAAGAAGCTGGGTGTGAGTCTGAATAGGGGTCTCAGTGTGGAGGACAAGGCCATCACGCACACCATTACTAAAATGGTGGAGGAACATTTACACTGGTGAGTATGGTGTTTTACACAGCGGCTGACAAAAAGAGTCACGTTTAGTTTCTGTCAAAGATCTTTCAGAAAAAAAAAAATGCTGTTTGTCCTTTTATATCAGATTTTATATAAATATTAGTCATTCGTTTTATGGTTTCTAGTTTAAGATGTCGTCTAGAACGCTGTCTTAAAAGGTAAAATTTGCAAAAAGTTATTGTTTAGACTGAAGTGAGATCTGGCACGTCTCATTCTAAGCTGTTTCAGTGCAGCTCACTCGTGCATCTTTCACTTTCTCCGCTCTCTCTTCAACCCGGATGCTGCACATCGTCCTTCTATTGATTCAGTTATTTATGGTTCTAGTCTGTTCCTGTGATGTGTGTGTGTGTGTGTGTGTGTGTGTGTGTGTGTGTGTGTGTGTGTGTGTGTGTGTGTGTATGTATGAGTTGTAGGGCTATAAATAACTAGAACGGAACTCGCTGTAAGGGAAGCTCGATTGTGTTGCTCATGCACGCCAGTCAGAAAGGATCGCCGTCATCATCATGATCTATTTACGAGGTCTCCCAGGCTGAATGACCCTAAATGCCCCTCCTGTCTGTCTGTCTGTCTATCTGTCTGTCTGTCTGTCTGAGCAGGACAATAGCATACTGTCAATGGGTGGAGAACGTAGAGGAGACTCGCCACAGGCTGGGTGTGTGTGAGCTGCTGCAGTGGAGTGTGTGTGAGCTGAATGGCAGCCTAGTGAAAAGGGAGATGTACTGCCATGGCCTTGGCCGCTTCAACACCCAACTCATCCACACAATGCTAGAGAGAGACCTGCGCACTCTGTCTACGCTGCTGGGTGAGAGTGTGCGTTTGTGTGCGTTTTGAACGAAGATAGTCTCATCTCCCCAGATTTTTGTAGCAAGTGTGTGTATTAAGTGCCTTTTGTTTTTAATAATATATGTTTGTGTGTCTGTTAGGTGATAAAAAGTACATGATGGGCTCTAAGGTGTCGAGCGTGGACGCGGCAGTTTTCGGACATCTTGCTCAGGTCATGTGGACGTTACCGGGATCCAGACCAGAGCAACTCATTAAAGGTTCACAATGCACACACTTGCAGCACAATAGATTGTTACCATGTACATACACCGAGTTGTTCTAATGTTGTTGTTAAGAAACTTAAAAGCAACATCAGGAATCAGGATTCGGTGTCAAGCTGGATCATGCTATCATTATCTCTCAGCCCCACTGATAACATTTCCAACAATAGATCTGTTATGATTCCATTAGCTAACCGAAATGTTGCCAACAAGCACATTACCCACAATTCCATTCAACTACCTGCTGATACTGGAGCAGTGGGATTTAACCCCCTTATTTTATCTCTCTCTAAACAGAGTGATGCGGCAGTGCTTTAGTGCTTTATTCTGTCTAAGCTACTAACCGAGTCTCTGCTTAACCTAAAGAACCATATTGCATTCTGGAACTCTTCATTGATATAACATTGAACTTGTCTGGAAAATTTATCAGAAATAAAGATTGTTTTGTTTTTCAAGGCCAACAGTATCAATGCTGATCATTATGTTTATGACTGTTGGGTTTTTCTTTTCTACTAAACACCATTGTAAGTGCTGAAGCAATAACGTCTCCCTGCGACATCAGTATGGCAAACCATCACGGTCAGCACCAAGCAATAAATCACCCCCGGAATCATTAAACACATCGCAAACATTTTAATATGGGTCGTTCAAGTAAAAAACGGACTTTTGGTGAGTCAAGCTCACTGCGGTTGTTCCTGTGAACTGTCAGCGAGTGGAACGCCTGATCCTTGAACATCGATTGTTGACTTGGAGTCCAGCATTTCAGACGTGAAGCAGCCAGTCTGATCATGGCTCCGTCATACTCAGAAAACGTTCTACCTTGATGTTGTTCAAGCACTAGTGAAACGCTGGGATGAGTGCACTAGTGTAGCAGGGGATTATATAGAGAAATAAAGGGAGTTTTTACTCTCATAACCGTGTTCTGTTATTCTGCAGTTTCCTGGTTTAACTCGAACGCCCTTTTTGTATAATTGTATTAAATTGTATAAACACATTTAATCATTTATCTTTAAAATTTCTAGCATTAAATTCCATCACAGCTTGGTTCTTTCGAGTCTTCTCTCGAAAAAACAGCAACAAAAAAGATTTGTTGACTGTTTATTCCACAAATTTCAACTGCACATTTCCACTGGGCCACGTTTCAAATGCCACAATGATCCCTAGTCCCTAAACTAAACAGTGATGTGCACTACATATCATGTTTTACCATAAATTAGCAAAAGAGTGTTGGAAATCTGTTTATTTGTCTCTCTTTGCCTATTTATCTTTATGTCTAGTTTTCTGTTTGTGTGTCTAGCACCGCGTCTGTCTGTCTGTCTGTCTGTCTGTCTGTCTGTCTACCGTCTCTCTCGCTTCCTTTCTGACACCAGTTCTGCTATATAGAGTTGTTTAATGTTAAGACTTTAGGTCAAGACATGAACCGAGCATCATCAGTTCGTTTATGTTCCCTGTTCTCAGGTGAGCTCCCGAACCTGGCGCGATACTGCGAGCGGATCCGGCGTGAGTTCTGGCCCGAGTGGCTGCTAGATCATGAGGATACGTGTTTAGAGACATGCATGGACGTTCACACGCAACGCAGCACGTTCTCCTGCGCTGGCACACTGGACGAGATGTCACAAAAACGTTCACCGGACACAGACCGCTCCGGACGCTCACTCTCCGACTCGGACATCGAGATGGACCAGTCTGACGCTGAGCTAAAGGTCAAAGCTTGAAAGATGGTCATTTAAGTGGAGCAGGATTTCCTTTTGTGCTGAAAGTTCAGGACACATAATTCATGGCAGAGGTGCGTACACGTGTGTGTGTGTGGTGCATGTCATAATGTTTTTTTACTCAAAGCATCAGGGTTGAAAATCTTCTGTGAAGGCTGAGGAAATAACTAAAATACAAAAGGTGACCTTGTTGATCACTATAACGGCAGCCTGGCGCTCAAACACAGTGGGTATAACTGTATGTGTGTGTGTGTGCGCGCACCAGGATTTCCCTAAGCGTGGAATGAGATGCTGCACATCCTCGTTGAATCACAGACGTTTTCTGAACGTGATTAAATGATTTTATCCTAAAATGGGTTATTTATTAGAAGTAAGTATGTATACATGTATGTCTTTTTAAATGTATTTATGTATTTATTTATTTATTTATTCATTTATTTATTGTACAAATGTCTGTCCTGTCTGTTTACCCGACATATAGCTGTAATAGATATATAACAGAAAGGTTTTTGAGGTGCAGTTATATGAACTTTAACCATTATTCTAACAAACACACACACATACAGAGAGAGATAATCATATATTATTCAGCATTGCAGTTCCTTTTCATAACCACTAGATGCCGCTCGTTCTTCTCACATCCTGCTTCATCAATACAAAATGTACTGTACTGTGCTTTGTAGCTTCATATTTAATTCTTTTCACACAGACATGTACATGTATGCGCTCAATTTTCACTTCAAATTCTGTGTACATGCTCAATAAGATGCAAAATTTTATTTTCATGTGATTTTTAAAATTATTTTATTTATTGTTTATGCTTTTCTAACTTACTAGCAATCACCTCAGGTTAGCATTAGCAAGTCCACTCCTGATATATGGATGCAGTGCCTTGAACAATAAACCTGAGAACCTAGAAATTATTATTATTTTTTGTTATTCCTAAATGAGACAGTGTAAGGTTTATAATATTTCAAGTACCATAAGACACATTTTGCTACCATTTTGTTCCAGGATTATAGATACAGGTTACCTATATTGCTAGGCATGTTAGCTACACATCTTGCTAACTGCTTTCATATGTCACGGAGTGGCTCGAGAATCAGTGTTTAATCATCAACTTTCATGCTGCATAACTTGTTACATAGACTCTGGACTGGAAACATGGAGCATAATTTTAATATTTAATGAGGGTTCGATTCCTGCCTCAGGTGTGTGTGTGCATGTTCTCCCCGTGTTTGGTGGCTTTTCTCCAGGTACTCCGGTTTCCTCCCACAGTCCAAAGACATGCAAATTGGACTTTTTGCCCATAGTGTGTGTGTGTGTGTGTGTGTGTGTGTGTGTGTGTGTGTGTGTGTGTGTGTTGACTGGAGGGCCTACAACTGTCGTAAAATGGGTAATAAAATAAATACAATGGTAATCACAAGTGGCCTCCACAGTCCATTGTTGGACTACAGATAGTTTGTAGATAGATGGATTATTATTATTGTAATAATTATTTGGCTGAATCTTTTTTTTTCTCACACATCTTCAAGATGCTGGTAAGAAGTGCACCGATGTGTATTTAAGTCTTTCTCTTCTGTGTGTGTGTGTGTGTGTGGCTGGTGCTCAAGAGTAGATGATGGAAACAGCAGTTTATATTGTACTGATTTAAATCAAAGTCACAACATTTGTAATAATAATAATAATAATAATAAACACTTATGATAATAGGCAGAAGATTTCAAATGTCTTCCTTGCTGTCTTTAGTTTCAAATGCACATTATGTACATTGCAAATAAAAGAAATTCACACTTGTGATTGCTTGTTGTATGTTTTTTTTAAGTCATAAAAAATCATAAAAAAATATATATAATAGTAGGATGCTTTCAATGATCACCATCTTTTAAAATGGCACTGTATGATATAGCAGCGCTATAATGTATAACTATAATGTTTACCTTTTAAAGTTATGTTATTTTGTCATATACACAGTATGCCAGGGTCCACTGTGCATTGAAATGCTTGTAGTGAGATGTTCATGTGTAAGAAAACATTTACAGCTTTCCTCTTCCCTCCTTAATCAGGTCAAGTATTACACTTTTAAAATTCACTTGTGTCCCTGTGAAATATCCTTTATTATAGAAATATTATCGCTTAGGTTAGAAAGAGTACATTAATATAAATTGTAACTGCTGTACATCCCATGCTATTGTCAGAGCAGTTAATTCTGACGAGTAATCTGATTGGACAAGAGAATTTTCATGAGTGGTGATATAGAGCATCTGATTGCCCCCCAAGACTTGGACAAAGGGTACAAAAGTTTAACTTTTTGGAAGGAGTGAATCTCATTACATCTGGCATAAAACTAACAGCATTTCACAACAACATAAAAAGAACATCAAATCAACAGTCAAACATGATGGTTTGACTTGCCATAATTGATGGAACCATGAATTCTGCCCTCTTCCAGAAAATCCTAAAGGATCATGTCTGGCTGAAACGGCTGAATTGCTCAAAAAAAAAAAAAACCCAAGCAAAAGAAGGTTTTGTAGCACCCTAGTCAAAGTCCAGACTTAAATCCGATTGAGATGCATAAACAAACCGTTGATGCTCAAAGATCCTCTAATGTGGTTGAATTAAAACAATTCTGCAAAGAAGAGTGGGCCAAAATTCTTCCACAGCTATGTGACTCATTGCCAGTTATCACAAATGTTCGATTGCAATTGTTGGCACAACCAGTTATTAGGTTTATGGGGCAATTACTTTTTCACATAGGGCCAGTCAGGTTTGGGCATCTTTCTTCATTATTTTAAAATTGCATTTTGTATTTACTCGGATTATCTTTGTGTAAAGTTAACATTTTTATTGATGATCTAAATCATTTAAGTGTAACAAATATGCAAAAAAAAAAAAAAAAAAATCAGGAAGAGGTCTGTATGGTCCGCAGTACTGGAAAGAGAATGTGAGCTACAAGGCTAACTAGCTTCAAACACAAGGCTGACTCCCAAATCCCTCTTTAACCCCTGATAAAGGGCATTGCTTGGTGTGTGAAACAAGGGTTTGTACACATGTCACGGTGTGCACCTTTGATAGACGTGCGACTTCTGCAGTTGGTGAAGGGGCGGGGCCGCTGGAAACAGGCACAGCTTGGGAATAATCATCGCTAATGGATCTAGGGCTTCTTCCCGCGCTGTAAACCTAAGACAGGGAGTGTAGCTCGGGGTCCTGGTGTTCTACTGAGGAGAGTTGTGTGGCGGACACTAAAAACGCATAAGAGTGGCATGCGAGCGGGGTGATGAAACGCACCCCAGGGACTTCAAAGGCTGCAAAAAGACTGCGCGAGATCCTGCTACACTTTCACTCTTGCAAAGAGCCAGTCCCCAGGATTCTGGCACCAAAGAGGAAAAGGCCGCTGTGCTCCACATTAAGGCCCCCAGCCGGGATCACCGCTGCAGTACAGATGGATCGATGGCCGTTTTACTCCTGTCTGCGGACCCACCCAAGCAGTCCTGGGTGCGTCCGGGTCGGCCAGTCATCGAGAGGAAAGTGTTCAAGGGAGCATGCAGAAGCTGCTGCTCGTGTTCACATGCCAGCTGGACACTACCTCCCGACCTGCATGTACACACACCTTCATTATTTGTCCTCCTTTCACCCCTGTTAATTACACTAATGGTCGGTCGCACACTCAGACAGTCGCAGTTAGTCTCCTCCACATATGGAAGGATATTTGCAGGCAGAGCAATATAATGGATAAATAAACAAACAAATCATAATCTGTTGTTATAATCTTGACCAATAAAATTAGTTTTATAATGTGTCCCAAATTAGAACTTATAATCTATAGGCAAAACAATATTCCTACATCCATGACCTCCTTATATTTTTGACCAGTATTTAAAATACTACTATCATAGTTCAACAATAAAAACGAACTACATAACAATTTTTATGAATATTATGATGAAATGTTTTATGTAAATTAAATAAAAAGACATAAAATAATAAAACATATATGTATATCCAGAAAGAAGTGGGACATTTGGGATATTGGGATGTAGTGGGATATTTTTTCTTTGCCTGAAAACATCTGGATATACAGGCAACATCTGGGAACTGATACAAGTGAGACCTGGCTTGCACATGATGCTACGATGCAATAACTGGAAACTAGTTAGTTGTAGTTGAGTAGATTTAGAACTTGGCCACAGAATGAAAGAAACACACACACACACACACACACACACACACACACACACACACACACACACATGCACACACATACAAGCTTTTTTTCTGTCTCAGCCCATTATAAGGGTAAACAGAGAGAGAAATTAAATGGGAACTCCCCCAACACCCTGACCACAAATCGGAGCAAACAAATTTGTGTGTGTGTGTGTGTGTGTGTGTGTGTGTCTGTGTGTGTGTGTGTGTGTCTGTGTGTGTTTTGCTGGCTTCATCTCCTGGCTGTCTGACCGCCTGGCACAAACCGTGACCCTTCCATCTGCCTCCTGCTGCTTGCCATGTGTGTGGCTTCAGCTATGACACCAACAGATGGCGCTGTTTTCTTAAATAATTACACAAGGGTTTATTCTTGCAGATCATATTGGATGAGAATGTGTATGGCCTGTTATCTAAAGTTTCTCCTACAGTCTGTGCTTAAACAAACAGTGTTTGTGAAACTGGTTTTGTTGTTGTTGTTGTTGTTTTTTTTTATTTTTATCAGAATGTCAAAAGTTTGTGGACACCCATCCATCTAGAAACCTCTGTAGTCCAACTAGGAACCGTGGAGGCCAGTGGTGATTACCATTGTATTTATTCCAACTTCACGACTGTGGTAGAACCTCCAACCTGACTAAATATCTTAACCATACATACTTGATGAAAATTCCATTCTAGATTTTGTTTCCCGTTTGTTTTTGACAACTTACCCTGATACAGTACTATGACTGCAGCCAAAGTGTCACTTAATGTTTTTCCCCTACTCAATATAAAACAATATTTTTTCAACTTCAAACAATTAGTATAGTTCTATACTGCTAGTATAGCTCGCTCACTCATCTTCTACACCGCTTTATCCTGTATTCAGGGTCACGGGGGGCCTGAAGCCTATCCAAGGAGGCTTAGGGCTATAGGCAGGATACACCTTGGACAGGGTGCCACTCCATCGCAGGGCACACACACATACATTGATTTCGGGACGCCAATTAGCCTAATCTGCATGTCTTTGGACTGTGGGAGGAAACCCACCAAGCACAGAGAGAACATGCAAACTCCATGCACACAGAGACGGGAATCGAGCCTGGCTGGGAATCGAACCCCGACCCTAGAAGTGCAAGGAGACAGTGCTAACCACTACACCACCGCGCCACCGGCTAGTAGAGATGAGGGATTAATTAATTCAGTTATGAATCATAATTCTTTTGTGTGCCGATTTATGCATTGCCACATTGACTCCAATATAGAGTTTTAAATGATTTATTACATTTATAATAGAGATGCACCGGTCGGAAAGATGTCACTATGGCTATAATCCTACAGGTGGTGCACTCTGAATTATTCCCCCATCAGCATCCCATGTGGTAGGAGTGAATTACTTGCTACGTTGGTTTAGAAATATCAGTTATAAACAATGAATATATTGGAACTTTGGGTTTAATTTACTTTTTAAATAAAATGGTAAAATCGGGTATTTAAGGTTAGTTTGTATTGCTTAAATGCTGCCCTTGTTTTTTAAGTAAGAAAACTGATGTTATAAGGAACGGGCTACATTTAGAGCATTTTCACATTAGGCATGATTGATTTTTAACCTGTCCAGGAACAATTTGACTTGTTCAAATAGCTTTAACTGGAATGACTGATATACACTTTTTTATACTTTATATATTATATATTTCTCAGTATACAATTACACATTGCACTCACTCACTAACTCATTGACAATACTGCTTTATTTTTTTAATAAGGGAGTTAAACTTGAAAATACACACATATAAATAGAACCCACTTATTAAATGCATTATCTTGTTCCAGTAGTTCAACTATGTACAATCTACAGGTTTACACAAATTTTATCCACTGTTGTGTTATGTAAAATGTTTGCATTTTGCAAATATTTATAAATATTTATTTACTAGATTTATGATGTCATAGGCTGAGTTTACAGTATATATACTCAGAGTCAGCCAAAAATTTATACATTCTTCAGGGGAAAAAAAACAGTATGATGTATATTAAATATTAATATAATATTAACAATATTATCATAATAATATCATATATCTCAATTTATAACTTATAGCAATACATTTAGTATTAAAATATTTATACAAGTTTTTCTTTTTCCTGAAGTGTGTATTCATTCTTTTACCTGACTCTGTATATATAATGTATAATGTACAGTATAATGTACTAATTCTAATTTAAGTTAGAATCTGAGTTGCACTGCACGGATTGCTTTAATTTCGCTATACTCGTATAGTGACAAAAAAAGAATCATGAATCCTGTTTAGAGGGTCGTGGGGGGCCTGGAGCCTGGAAACTTAGGGTACAGGCGGGGTACAGCCTGGCAGTCCATCTCAGGGCACACACGTAAACACGCTCACATATTCATCTACACACTACGGGCAATTTAGAAACGAAGATTAGCCTAACCTGCATGTCTTTGGACTGTGGGGTGGAAACCGGAAAACCCGGAGGAAACCCACCAAACACGGGGAGAACATGCCAATCCCATGCACACAGACCCCATTTAAAAATACATCAAAAAATACATTTGAATTTGAAATTAAAATTGAAAAGCTGGCCATGATTTGAATTTCTGAACTTCTGGTGTTAGTGGTATGACCAGTACCTGTGCCACTACCTACCCTGCTCACACCTATGAATGGGAAATCGGGGTAAGTTGTGACATGGGTGCTGGTTTTTGTAAATGCATTCATTCTTTATACAAATCTTTGGCAGATTAGAGGGAAACAGAAAAGTGTGAGGTTGCTCCTGAGAGATGGATGGATGGATGGATGGATGAAGGGATGTACTTTATCTCTCTTTTCAAGCTTTACTCGCTTGGCCTCTTGATACAGAGTGTTGCCCTAATACCCCGATTATCGGCCTCTGAAAACAATCCGCTCACGACTCCAAAGGGAAATTTAGCAGCTTTATCCGTCTCACCTCTTGTTTTTTTTTATTTTTTTTTATTCCTCCTAAAGGCACGGCGGTTATTAGCGGAGCTACTTTAACCTCTGCGGTGTTCTGGCGGATTAATTCGGCACCGGGCGAGCCCCGGAAGATTGTCTTATGTTAATTTCTATTATGTTCTTCGCTTCACGGTTTTAAGCAGACGCGCCCGGTAAACACACCGCGTCACACTCGATCGAGTCTCCGAAATTAAAAAACGGCAGAAACAAAAGGCGCGAGGATGGTGTTAGCTTGGTTCTGAGGGGGGTGATGGGGGATGGTGGCGGGGTGTGCGCGCGTGTGTGTGCTCGCGCGCTTGTGTGTGTGTTGGATCCTATCTGCACTGTGCCATCTGTCTCGTTGTCCCTTTACACCGCAGCCGCAGTGGATTTGAACGCGACTTAATTATTCATCCATGTCCAAACACACACACACACACACACACACAATCATGAGCAAGCACATACACTTTGTGTCAGTCAGTGCAAGAGGTGGAGGGACACAAAAACCGAGCTTGACCAGAATCACAGCGCTTTCCAAACTTTATTCCCCTAAAATGCATAACGCTTACGTTATGTGTTCATGTACCAATGAAATCCTCCACTTTGTCCCTTTCACAAAAAAAAAAAAAGAGCTGCAGAAGTTTGTGCACCCATACTTTCAATCTTTTAATCAAAAGCAGTCTCTACTGGGCGGCGCGGCGGCTAAGTGGTTAGCACTGTTGCCTTGCACCTCCAGGTCCCTGCTTCAATTCATGCGTCAGGTCTGTGTGCATGGAGTTTGCATGTTCTCTCTGTTGGTTTCTTCCCAAACACATGCAGATTAGGCTAATTGGCATTTTTAAATTGCTTCTAGTGTGTCGTACAAACGGCAATAAATACAATGGTCACCATTGGCCTCCACACGCCGTAGTTGGACTACAGAGGTTCCTAGATGGAAGGATGGAGGCTATACATCGTGGGCACAGGTGGTAGAATACCTTCAGGATTAGAGACTTCATGGAAACTTCTTCAGAACCTAAGAAATTCCTTAATCCCCAAGGATTAAATCTATCACACACACACACACACACACACACACACACACACTAGATATTCGCTAACACTTATACAATTCATTTGCTTATAAGAGACTTGCACTTTAAGCCTGGGCAAACACACTGCTGCCAGGATTGAGGGTTTGATTTCCACCAAGGGTCTAAAAATCTTGCATGTTCTCCACGTGCTTGGTGGGGTTCCTCCCACATTCCAAAGATTAGGCGAATTGACATCCCAAATTGACTGAAGTGTGTGTGTATGTGTGTGTAGCCTGGGATGGATTGGCACCGTGTCCAGGGTGTCCCCCGCCTCGTGCCCTAAGTCTCCTGGGAAAGGCGCAAGGCACCCCATGACCCTTTATGCAGTATAAGCGGTATAAGAGATATAAGAGGGGGTATCAAAAAGTTTCAAGACTAGTTTTGTAACACACCAACAGATGGCGCACAATGTTGCATGCACAGTGACAGAAAGCACCGACCTTCATAATGATTCGACAAGCTTATGGCGATGTTGTTCGTGGTGTTTTGAGTGGCACGTGTGCTGCAAGTGTGGTTTCCGATTTCATTAATGGAAGACGACAAGAGATCAGGAAAACCTTCAACGAGCTTAACCCTAAAAATGTTCAAACCATTGATTGTCGCGAACAATACACAAAATCATTGCTGCCGTTATCTGTGTGCCATGCGCAACAGTCCAGGCAATCCTCACGTGTGATTTGAACATCTGCCAAGTTCGTCCCCAGGAGTGACCAAGGAGCAGAAGGAACATCACATCGAGGTCTGCCAAGAACACTATCAGCGTGCCATGGATGACCCATCCTTTATGGTGAGGATCATTACCGGTGACGAAACTTAGGTCTTCTAAATGCCATCATCTCAACGACAGAAAAAGGCGAAGCAGGTCTGCAGCTCGACCGAGTGCATGCTCATACCCTCTCGTAGAAGACGATTGAATGAACTTGATTTCCAGTTTTTTTATTGTTAATTCTATTTTTATTGGACATTTTTTGTTTGTAGTATAATTCTGTTTTTGTGTCTACTTTTTCTATTTTGGCTCATGGACAGTCCTATAAACATTTCACTGTATGGTGCACTGTGTATGCTTGTGTACATGACAAATTAAATATTGAATATGAATTTAAAAAGTTTAACACCCCAGATGTCCTCAGTACTAATATCCTCATGAAGTACTCATACATTAAATTTATCTTAAAGATGACCACAATGTACAGTTCATAATTCTTATTTGTTGCAGTGTAAGAAAATTTGTACCAAAACTATTTCTGTTCATGCAAGACCATTTTCTGTTTCAGCGAGCTTATTGATAATGCAAAAAGAGCAAAGTCATTTTCTTTAATCACAGGACTATTGTTTGAGGATCTACAGTGAGATAAAAAAGTATTCAGACACTTTTTGTGTCACCTGTTTGCGAAGCATAAGCGACACACAGGATCGCTATCCGGCGACTCGCCTTATCTGTGTTGTCACACATCATTATACTTTTGTTCTATCAGCAACTTCTCCTGAACCATTCATCGTTTATCTGATTCATCTTCACAAAACCGCTATTACGAGGTATAGATGTGATTCTCACTCACTCACTCATCATCTATATCGCTTCATCCTGGGGTCTGGATCCTATCCCAGGAGATTTATGGTCAAACTTTCACAGTACCTTTTTGTTTTTTTAGCAAGCATATATGTTTAACTTACTTATTAATATAAAAAAAAAAATCTAACACTGTCAAATATACTATAACAGTCAAAGGTTTTGTAATATTGTTGTGTGTTGTGGTAGACTACAGCTAAATGCATGTACAGTTTTTCTACGATGCCACTCTGATTAGCTACCACACTGACCTTATTATCCTCAGTAATGAGTGGCACATGGAATGATGGCTATATTCTATCATTCATGTATAACTAATAAATATGTCATGGACAACTGGCTTGTATAGTCAATGTTTAATGTTGCACATGTGCACCAGCTATTTCATAATGTCGCCGGCCTGTGAAACTGTCAACATCGTCCGTCATCCATCGTCATCAGATTTTCCTCTTTTCATAATTCCTTCTAAAACCATTCATAGGAATTAACCCAATATTCACAGAAGCTTTACTATGAAGCATAGATGTGCATTAGCTAAATTCTTTATTTTTCGCATATCCCAGCCTCCTGTTAGTAGGCTGGGGTCAAAGCGCAGGGTCACCCTGGAGCAGACAGGGTTAAAGGCCTTGCTTAAGGGCCCAATGTTGGCAACCTGGCAGAGCTGGGGCTAGAACATTGTCCTTTTGAACAAAATATACTAGGTGTGCCTGTGCATTTAGTTGCACACTCATATGCACGTTTTAAAATATTTGCAAAGCCATCTGTTAAATTTTGGAATGAACACAATTTTTTTTGTGTTACCGTGAGATTGCGTTTATTAAGTAGATTTCAATTGCAAACTCATGAGCACGTATCTCAAAAATGTACAGCGCCATCTGTTGAATTTTGAGATGAACTAATTATTTTTTTCAAGGTAACTTTTTTCATAAGGGCGTTTTCCATTTATAATTTAAATCAGCATATCTTCTTTTCCTTTTATTTCTTGAAAACCACATAAGAATTTGTTCAGTAATTTTTATGTGATGTGGGCACAAACAAACAGACAAACAGACAGACAAAAATTCCAAAAACCATCTTGATGTGTTCTATTACTCATCTTACGTGCGACGAATTTACAGTTTTATATGTGTGTGTATTTTATTTATTTATTTGTTTATTTTTTTTAACTACTATACTATCAATTAATCATTTTTTCTTGAAAAGCATATTACCTTTATACTTAGAAATATAAGCGTCCTGAATGGAATATTCTGACAGTGAAGCCACACAGAGAAATACAGAGACCTCTTGTGTAGTTGATTGATTGACTTAATAGGGACATGGAGACAAATTTTAGCAGCTTGAACAGTTTAACAACTTTCCCCTGCACTTCTGCTACGACTCCTTTGAGTACACAGTCGACACACAGATGAGGATTACAGGTCATTTTTATTTAAAGCTGGTATTTTTCCTTTTAAAGAATGAGAAACCCTTCAAAGCTGTATAAACTAAGAGTGATTTCCTCTTCTCTACACATCTGAGAAATCTATATTTCGCAGACCAATGCTAATCTCCCACTACAAACAGCCACAGACCGTATGACGTTCGTCAATCTGATTAAATGCGTCTTATTGCCTGAACGAAGTCCCAGCAGACACGCTAGCAGCAAAGTTATGCTAGCATTAGCATGCCCCATCGCGCTCTTAATCACTGAATGTTTTGTGCTGTTTTGATGAGAATCAGCAGGCGTTTCGGGGGGAATGTGGATTTTCTAATCTGCTGGTCCATCACTACTGAAGAAAATGCTATTGGTTTATTAGTAATCATGATTTTAAACTACGGTGAGAGAGACGGATCCCTCGAGGCTGACGTCAAGGCTGATTGACAAACCACCTCCAGAGCTGGAAATGTGGTTTAATGTGAGCGCTGAAGTCTGACTGAGAAAGTAAAGTAAACAGCTTATTCACAAAAGCTGTGGCACTGCCCTCCTTGGAGTATGTGTATTATTTATTCATTTACTCACCTGGAGTATGTGCGATATTTATTTTTCTTGGAATTACCTATGCCATTTACCTCTGGATGGCTTACTGGTTAACACATCCAAGGTTGAGGGTTTAAATCGCATTGAAAGAAGGTGTCTTGAACTATAAAAAGCTCTTAGTGTTGTTTTATCAACGTATCCCTCCACTCTTACAGACAATAATAAAAATAATCCTAGATTATTATTTAATACCGTAGCAAAATTAAGCAGAAATTAGAGCACTACAAAAATTTCCACATCAATAACTGTATGCTGTATTGAGGACCTCATAAACTTTTTCAGTAAAAGATTCAGGCTTTGAAACCAGACAATTTAATAAACATTGATGCAGATGATAAGCTAAACATATCAGATCAGAACCTAGAATATTTTACTGCTCTTCAAGAGAATGAAATCATTTCACTCATCTCTTCTACAAAATGTATCACTCAGTATTCCTTATCAGTCAGTATGCTTCCCCACAGCACAGAAACAGCACTTGTAGTAAAGTAGTAAATGACCTCCTATTGGCCTCTGATCAGGGTTGCGTCTCTTTGAATAGGAGAATAGGAGTAACACAATACCTGACCTAAGTGCAGCTTTTGACACAATTAATCTATTAGTATTCTCCTTTACAGATTGGAAAATGTAGTAGGAATTAAGGAAATGGCCCTCTCCTAGCTCAGGTCCTATTTGACTGATCGTTATCAGATTTAAATGTTGACTATTCTGCTTGTTTTTAAATGAAGTTTGGTGTCCCACAGGGTTTGGTATTAGACCCACTGCTATTTTCTCTTTGCATGCTTCCTCTGGGCAACATAATTCCTAAGGATGGGGTTAGTTTCCATAGTTATGCTGATGATACAAAGAGTGACTGGTTGCTTTACTTCCCAGGGAGCCCTTGTGTCTGTGTTTCCTTCAGGCTCTCCATTTTTATTATCCTTTTTATTTTATTATCCAGTTAGTCCTGCTGGAGTCTCTGCTTGCACTCTGCATTAAATATACATTTATCTTATACATGATGTGACTGTGACCATACCTAATTGTTATCACTCTTCTCTTCTCTTCTCTTCTCTTCTCTTCTCTTCTCTTCTCTTCTCTTCTCTCTCCCCGCCTCTTCCTGTCTCTCTCTGTTGAGCTACACATGACACTCCTGGGCTGCCAGTGATCTCGACCCCCTCTGCCCTCTGGACCTGTCTGACTTAACCTGGTGCATTGATTCTGGCTGGAAATCTTGTCGCATGGATGCCCCATTTGGTCTGTTTGGGTTGTGTGTGGTGACTGGACACGGTTTCACTTTACTATGAAGACGGTCATGGGCTTGGCTGATGCAGACAGCTGTTTTTTGAGGACTTGTGATTTGCCAGCTTGATCATCTGTCATCATCTGCACCTGTTTCTCTCTGTTTCATGCCTTATGTTAGATATTTTCTTATGCTTAAATAAATCATATGACACATAGGACTCGATTCATAGGACACGATGTGGCTTACTGTAATAATGTCATGGGTGGCTTTTGTGTTTTGTGACTTGTATTTCAAGTCTTTTACTGTATGTTCACATTCACATCTGGATCGCATTTACACTCCATCACTTGGTTGTAATTGTATTCACCCAGCACAATGTTTAGTTGATTAGTCAGTCTATATATTGTATAGTCTTTGTTTCAGTTGGTCCCGTGGTCGTGTGGCTGTTGTTGTGTTCGATCTGTTTGGTTTCCTGAACAGTTGTAATTACTGGTTTTGTTCACCATTTATATCTATGGTTGGTTAGCATTAGCTCCAGCCCCAGTTCCAAGTCATAGTTCTTGTTTTCGAGTTCATGTTGGTTTCATTTCATTAGTCTTCAAAATAGAACTTGTCTGCAGTCAAGGTGTATTGCAGAATAATTGGACTACCAGTCAGAGCTCTTTCCCCCCTCTGCGAGCAGCAGACATTGAGCTCAGCTGGCAGGATCTTACAGGACCGGGGGGGGGGGGGGGG
>JAAGKR010003355.1:0-23597 GCA_011419295.1 Clarias macrocephalus | reverse complement strand
TTACCGGCCCCCCCCCCCCCCCCCCCCTGCATTTAAGTGGCTCCCATCAGGACAATGGCTATGATACCCCAACTGTAGGAGGAGAACAACCCAACTATCCTTGTTCCTCCCTCCACTCCCATCAACTCAGTAACTACCATTCTCCAACCTATAATCCACATTATAACCCTTTTCCACCACCAGCCCAAGTGTAGAGAATTATTCCTCAAGCCAAATCTGACCGTGAACCGTGAAACACGATCTTAATTGTAGACTTAGCAAGAATATATTCCAATATGACAGTGAGGTAAAATTAATACGAATATACAGTATATTTGGTATAAAATTAGTAAGAGCTCAGATTTAAAAGTAATAATCAATGACAAGAAGAAGTTCAAGCTCTTTATTCACAGCCTCAAGATCTGCTTCAAGATTTAACATGTTGCGTGTTCTGAGATTTTTTTTTTTTCAGCTCTGGACGGCTGTAAAGTCTGCATATTTGAGTTAGCCTTCCAGTCAGGCCATCATCTGACCTTTTCCGTTGTGTGAAATTCACAGGAGATCAGCGGTTTTTGAAATACTCACACCAGTCTGTCTGGTACCAACAAGCGTACCACAGCTAAAATCACACAGATTACACTATTTTGGTGAACATGTGACCTGTATCTGCATTATACTATGCATTGCACATGATTGGCTGACTGGATTATTATATGTATGCGCAGGTGTACATGGATAAAGTCACTTGACACATGGTCATTCACTCCGCCATATTTAGTTACCTAAAATCTATAAAGTCTTATATCTGATCTGTTCGGCTGATGATAAAAGACAAAACAGTTAAAAGTTAAAAGTTAGCAACAAAACCATTGAAGGGTCACTGCGTCCTGTTCATATCTCCGTAATGATGTTAAATTTAATCAGAACTGAATCATTCTGTTATGTTTTTTTGTTTTGTTGTTCGTGTCTCCTCGGCCATTTGCATGAATTTTATGAAAACGATAACTGCAGTATCAGGGGGAAAGATGAAGGTTATGAGTCCCTCACAGCGCTATCGCGTCGTGTTAATTACATTTACAGATTCTGTCATTTAGATGAAAAAAAAAAAACAACAACTCTGAAACGCTTTAATAATCAAAATGCTCGCTGAGTGGAAATCAAATATTCTGATAGGCAAGATGAACTTATGAATAAAAATCAGCGGAGGTTGATGGATAATAAAAGATAGCTATAATTTTCTGTGTATAGTTTTGATTAGCGTTTATTATTTTACTGATAATTCTGCAGTGCTGAAGGGCAAAGCAAAAAGCCCAGATATTTATTCCACCTGTATTGTGATAAGGAAGGCTGAAATAGTAATATCATTAGCGTGATACTGATATAGCAGTATAATCTTGCCATTGTTTCCAGGTAAAACCTGGTCTGAAACAAAGACGACTGCCCACATGCCCAGAGGAGGCTGTGCATGGAAAGAGTGTTCAAGATTTCGATTAGCCAGTCTTTAAGGTGTACAGTACTGTGCAAAATTATTGACCCCCCTTATTTCTTAATATTTTGCTTCAAAAGAGATGGACTTTCTTGTATTTAAAATAATCGTGAGGAATAGTTCTCTATTTTTAGTACCATCCTTGTACCTGACCAGTTTCAGTGAATGTTTTTTGCTTGTTAAACCACACAGTGACCTATGAATCATTCAAACATAAAATCCATCTAACTTAAGGCATGATCCAGTGAGAAACATGTGCTGATAATGACAGATGATCAGGCCGGTGATTAGTATACTGGTGATGCTGAATGCTGAGTGGTTGGAACCAACGAGAGGGGAAATGAGGTCGCTGCTGAGTTGGTACATAAACAACCAATTTTTAACTTAAGGCGCTTTGCAGCCTGATGAATCCATGTCTCGTCTGCAGTAATGATTCCCTTTAAGAAACTTTCACCTTTCTAATATCGGTCCAAATTTTGATTGCAGATTTCCAAACACTTTTGTTTATGCTTTTCTGTTTATAGAGTTTATAGACCATGAAAGGAATCTGATGATTTTTAATACTGGAATGCTTGAATGCTTGTATGATGCAGTTGCTTCTGTATTAAATATAAGTCTATTAATTATTTGGAGAAAGGAAGGAATATATAAACTATTAACAGCAGTTTTAGCAGAATATATATAAACAAATGCATTAGTACCCTACTTAGAACCCAGGATGAGCCCATATAATAGCAGTCTTTTTAATACACCAGTCATAGTCCACTAAAAACCAAATCACATTTTACATTTACCGGATATGTAGTATTTGTGGATTACCTGTCAGAAAGAAAGTTTTTTTTAATGCCAAATAATATTTTTTCTGTACTGTAATTCATGATGATAAATGTAATATAATGCACACTAAAATCTGCTTTAGAACTAATACAGACAGGAGATTAAGTCTAAACAGAAACAAGTCCCACAATGATGCAAAATGAAAAACAAAACCCAAATAGTATTAATTAAAAAAAAAATCAGACATTCATGATGCATAAAAAAGCCTTTGTAGTGAGAAAAGAGAAGGAGTGAAAGCTCCTCTTATTTCACTGACTCTCTTCTGTTATTCACCCTCTCTTTGTGGCTCAGTTCCTCTGAGACGGTATGAGCCATTCATCCCCCTAAATGTAAATGTCATGCCAAAAAAATATCTCGTCTTTCTCAGAAAGAGGCTTGTGATGCGTGATGGACGAGGCAAGTGAGCCACACGCTCTGTGCATGCCACTCAGCTCGGAGCCTCAACCCACGGGAGGCAGCTGGGCATGTCATAAGGGAACGGGCATTTATGGGGAAAAGAGCTAAATGTCACAATTAACACATTGTCTGTTCATTTGTGTCATGAGAATGTTTTATTCAGCACATCTATCAGACATATTAAGCTGTTAGAGTGGACATTTGGACGAAAAAGATCCTTCTCTCTCTCACTCACACAGATAAACACACTCACGTTCTGGAATTTTGAATGATGGTATAATATAGATCTGCTCTGACCACAGGCCCACTGAATATAAATGAAATATAAAGCCATCTTTAAAGAATAAAATATATATGTACACAAACTATTGCATGAATTGATCTTTATCTGTTTGCTACATTCTGCACAAATGCATTATTTAAAAAAACATTCACATGATAATTGAGCATTAACAGACTGGAATAGCTGTTTGTTCTTAAAATAATTACATTGAAAAATAAGTATTAATATAAACAATGGCAATTTAAATTTAATATTGAAATTAAATAATACAATATTTGTATTATTTTAAAATACTAATATCTTTAAACATGTTTTTTTAAATATGAATTATATATTATATTATATTTGTAATAATATATATTATTTTAGATATATAAAATTTTATAATAAATTCTATAATTCTAAATTCTATAAGGTTGTATGAGGTGACATGGAGGGGATCCATATCTACCCCACGCAGACTCTCTACTGGTGTCCCACAGGGCTCAGTACTTGGTCCTCTTCTGTTCTCCCTCTATACCCGGTCTCTTGGTAAGGTCATATCATCGCATGGATTTTCATACCATTGTTATGCAGATGACACCCAACTTATTCTCTCCTTTCCTCCCTCAGACACTCAGGTTTCCACCTGGATCTCAGCATCTCTAGCAGAGACCTCATCCTGAATGGCATCTCATCAGCTGCAGCTCTGAGTAAATCTGAGTAAAACCGAACTGCCGTTCATCCCTGGTGATTCATCTCCAGGTCAAGACCTTGTGATATCCCTGGACAACAATCAGATCACTCCTTCAGCCACACATCGCTAACCTTACTCGCTTTTGTTGATTTCGTCTTTACAACATCAGAAGAATCCGCCCATTTCTTTCTTCACAGGTCACTCAGGTACTTGTTCAGTCCCAAGACTGGACTACTGTATCTCACTCCTGGCAGGTCTGCCTCTGTCCACCATTCGTCCTCTGTAGCTGATCCAGGATGCAGCAGCACGTCTCGTTTTCGACCTTCCCAAGTTCTCCCACACTACCCCACTTCCGGCTTCCTGTAGCTGCCCACATCAAAATCAAAACCCTGATGGTTGCCTTCAAAGCTAAAAAATGGCCCAGCACCCACTCACGTCTCTGCTCTAATCACACCACGCATTGCACCACATTCCCTCCGATCCTCCAGCACTGCTCGCCTCGTTCCACCATCTCTCAGGGATCGAGGAAGACATTCATCCAGACTCTTTTCTGTTCTGGCACCTAAGTGATGGAACTTCCTCTAGATGTCCGTACAGCTGAGTTTTTGACAATCTTTAAATGACGACTCAAGACATATCTGTTTCTTCACTACTTGGACTTATCCCCATTAATTATTAAACTTTTATTTTAAAGTAGATTAATCAATTTGGCGCATAACTGTTTATAACATCACTTTTTACTTAACATTTTGATTTCTCTTTTGTTGAGGTTAGATAACTTCAGGAAGATATCTAAGCACTGCAAAAGTTTCATTAAACTGTGTCCAGCGGTTGATTTAAGACACGCCCACAGTTTGTTGCATGCGCAGTACATATGTATTTAGAATCTTGCACATAACTGTTCATAACTTGACTTCACATCAACATTTTGATTTCAACTATGGCACAGGTTTAACGTCAGGCAAATACATAAGGACTGTGTGGTGCTCAAAATCTACCTGGACAGGCATACATACAGACAAACAGAACATTTTCTGAGACTGGTTTCTGGTCCTTCTGTGCATGAAACATAAAGATATAATTGAAACATTGAGTTCTGACAAATGTACAGACAAAGTTTTTTGGCTGCCTATACAATACATGAGTCAGCCAAAAAAAATTATACACACTTCAAGAAAAAAATAATAGTATGACGTACAGTACAGACCAGAAGTTTGGACACCCCTTCTCATTCAAAGAGTTTTCTTTATTGTGTTCTTTATTGTGTTCTTTAGCCCAAACACGTCTTGTTGCCTGTCCTTAGCAGTGGTTTCCTAGCAGATCTTCTACCATGAAGGCCTGATTCACACAGTCTCCTCTTAACAGTTGTTCTAGAGACGTGTCTGCTGCTAGAACTCTGTGTGGCATTGACCTGCTCTCTGATCTGAGCTGCTGTTAACCTGCGATTTCTGAGGCTGGTGACTCGGATGAACTTATCCTCCGCAGCAGAGGCGACTCTTGGTCTTCCTTTCCTGGGCCGGTCCGCATGTGAGCCAGTTTCTTTGTAGCGCTTGATGGTTTTTGTGACTGCACTTGGGGGACACTTTCAAAGTTTTCCCAATTTTTCGGACTGACTGACCTTCATTTCTTAAAGTAATGATGCCCACTCGTTTTTTCTTCACTTAGCTGATTTTTTCTTGCCATAATACAAATTCAACCTCTTTGAATGAGAAGGTGTGTCCAAACCTTTGGTCTGTACTGTATATTATAATCATATAATCTTAATATTATTATAATATTATCATATATATCAAAATTTAATTTAGTATTAAAATATTTATACAAGTGTTTCTTTTTCCTGAAGTGTAAATACTCAGTTCTATGTGTGTGTGTATGTGTATAATATCATTTATACTGTATACTTAAGGTTTTAATACTGAGATGATTCATTAAATTATAAAACTAGCTAATGTGTAATCATAATAACATTAACTGTGATAATAAAATAAAAATGTAGCATTTACTATAAATGTAATAGATAAATAAAATAATATATATTCAGCCTTTATTTCTCCCAGGCGGAAGTACATTTCATACTAACGATCTCGGAAAACTACGAATCCCACAATGCTCCGCGCGTGACCACTTCCCCGGATGTTGATATAGGAACTAAACAACATGAGAGCAAGGAGTGACACTGGAGTATCAATAATATTAACAAACAGTACTACACTGACTTAATAACTCCAGCCTTATGTGTGACAGGGGACAGAGGGCGATACGGATGGACTTCCGGTTTCCGGAGTGGTATTCGCTGTGAGTTATTCGCGGTGTTTTATCTGTACACAGTGCTGTAGGTTTAGTGACCAGTAGTTTGTTAATCCTGCTGTTGTGACAGTCCAGGGGTCAGCTCGAGCTCGAGCGCTGCTCCTCGCGATATGATTTGGGCACGAGTGCTGTTTAACCATGTGCATGGACTTATGTTACTTTAAATGCCTTTACTTTGTAAAACTGTTGAAATCTCCATTTCGATTGGCCAGTGTTTATATCTCTCTCTATACAGGGGCGGGAATCACCAGTCACCTCCTGATACGATATTATCACGATACCTTGGAGCCGATTTGCTTAAAATTGCGATTCTATAAGTCTTACAATTTTATAAATGTCCCAAATTACATTTCCCTTGGTTTTGTTACAGAGTTTAACATTTATACTGAGCAGTACGTATCTCTGTCATCCAACATAATTATTATTTCTAACCAAACGTAGCAAATAGTTGACACCTACCACAGGGGTTGAAAATGTGTAAATAGTTTAGAGCGCCACCTGTAGGATTATAAAGAAACAATGTGTTTTACCGCTTCAAAAGTCTCAAAACTCAACTTGACAGTGAGCGCACGGGTTGAGCGGCTGTGAGGACATGGCGTGTGTGGCTTCTATTTTCAATGAGTTAGCACTCTCTGTGTTTTGATTGGTTTTGAGACTAATTCACTCACAGATTCTGGTATAAAAAAAGGCAGATCGGAGGCTTATGACGCATAAGATAAAAAAAAAAAGTGTTTCTGTTGCGCCATTCGGAAGCGTTTACGCTCTTTACCGAATCGTTTATATCTGAGGCTGATCAATTGGGCCATCTCTATTATAAGTGAAAATAAAAATAAAAATAATATATATACTGTATATATGCGTGAATCGCCACAAAAAATAATCAGTATTCATAACTATGTAAATTGTTCTCCTCTGTCTTTCAGCATTACAGCATTACTGCACTTATTGTTATCATTGCTAAAGTAGCATGTAAAGTAATTATTTTACATAATTTAAGATTAATTATTTTTACGTTATATTTGAAAATAACGTAAAAGTGTTCTAGACCAATACTTCCACTGAGATTTAATAATTAATAAATATTATTATATACTGCATTAACTAAACTGGAACTAGAACTAGACTCTGCAATAAAAATAAAAAAACCCTACAGTTTAAGTCCCGCCTTCCTGCTCTCGGATTGGCTCATATTTCATGCTTGGTGAAGATCTGACCAATCACAGATAAGACAGTGAAAGTCTTAAAAAAAAAAAAAAAAAAAAAAAAAGATGGCATGCCATAACTAAAATAATCTAACAAGCTTGTGATTTTCTTCTCTGATTCAGAAATTCAGAATTCAACAGAAAAACCCTACAAACATAATCACACTTGGCTCCTCCCATATTTAAAATATCTGCATAAATATGTAACAAAAAAGTTTATAATCAAAATAATTAGATTTTTAAATTGAATGAACAAGTTTAGCATTATTTTGCACAAAATTATTATTTTTTTCTACCATTTTTCATATGTTCCTTCAGCGGCTCCTCACAGATCTGTTGGGTCAGATTTTTATATAACAGCAAAGCTCAGAATGTAATTCCGTCTGTAACATGAAGCTTAGGTTAATATTAGAGTGTTTAATATTAATATTATTAAGAATTAATATTGTTAATATTATTTCTTTAGTAACAGCTCATACGCAATGGCCTCTACACCAGGTTATAAAAATAAACAGATTTTTAAAACAGTTGTTTGGGAAAGTAAAAACATAGGTTTAATGTTGGTGAATTTTTCATGAGACATTTATTTAAAACGTATGGAAGGTGAGTAGGAGCTCTTTAGCACTTGTAAGGAAAGGTCTACAGAACATTTTGGGACGTGCTGTGATTGGATATTATTAATATTAATTGTCATTAATTTACTTGTTTAACATCATGTCCTATTGTGTTTCATTCCTAACTTATTGAAATGCTGGCCTGTTTAAGCTAAATGAAGTCAAAATATTGGCACCCTTTTTAAAGCCTCACCTTAAAAAGCACCTTTATAGTTTTATTAAAGCTATAATTTTATTTATTTATTTTTTTTTACCTGAGACTTATCCTGTAATGAAGGATGGAAATGATCTTAACCTCCTGGCTGAGGTAACCAGGAAGTGTGCGATGTGACAAAAGTCTTGAGCCACCTCTCATTTTTTCATATTAAATCATATTAAGTGATGTAGATTCAATTAAAGAAAATAAGAACAACTGTTTCATTGCAACAAGCTGCTTAAAAACATTTTGAAAATTGCTTGTTTATGTAACATCCTCAGCTGCGACCTCATTACCCCTCTCGTCTGTTCCAACCGCTCAGCTTTCAGCATCATCAGTATACTAATCATCGGCCTGCTAAAAATTCAAGAAAGTCGGGCTCTTTGGAAGGAAAAGATGGAAGACTTTTGGGACAGTACTGTATTGATTTATCATCAAAGTTCACAGCGGGTTGTCAGGTTAATGCGCATCAGTTTCTTTTGTGGTAAAAGATTTTACTTGTTTGCGATCTCATGTTTGGTTTCTAGAAACAATTTTACAAAGTAGTTGTGGCTATTAATCAGTATGTTTCCCTACTTGAGGTGGATCGAGTTCAGCGATTTTATCGATTGTGCAATTTAATCGATCTTTTATTGTTACATGTAGAGACGGTACTCAACCAGAATAACGGTTTTACCGCCGCGTGTCCCTCAGTGACGGCATTAGGGGTGTGCGTTTGCTGGCTTTACCACTAAGTGGCGCTATAACTATAGACTATAGACTCTTTTAAGGATTAATCACCCGCAGCTCACGTGGTAGACGATAAATTCAAGTGAAACATTAAAGGAATTCACAATCACAATACTAAAATTACAGTTCGAATTTAAGCAAAGTAAATGTTAACACAAGGACCCTTTAGATTTTATCATGTGTAACACTCACATAGCCAGGAAACAGACGCTGGGTGTGCCATCAGGAAAAGTGGGTGTGCCACATTTATTGTGAGATTAATGTGCAAAAATTCTATTTAAGTGCACTCACAATGACGACAAAACGTTTCTGATTTTGTAAAATAATGAAAGTAAACAGGGTGCGCTATTCTCGATTGGTTTCTGTGAACTTGAGTGTCAGAAATGTATACTTGCCTCACAGATGAGAAAAATATATATTTATAGAAAGCGTAATGTCTGCTTGTACGTAACCTTATGGAAAACAATTGCACGTATGAAACGTGAATATAGGTGCATTTACTGCTGCGGAGATAACAAGACGACATGATGACATTCATCACTACAGCCGAAACCAAAGAAATCACTCATTTATCTATGAATTATTAAAATGGCCAGAGTCAGTCTCCTTGTTGCTTTACCCCGTCGCATTCATAATCATTAGTCTACTTCTGCCGGGGCGATCTGGAAAACTTTATGCGATGATTAGACTACGTAGGAAATAAAAGAGCAGGATCATGATGCTGGCTCAACATCCCGAGCCCAAACCTCATTTAAATGAAATTAACAAATATTGTACGTAAACAACAATAGCCGATGTTCAGAGAAGCATTTTTATTTTAGACTATAAAAAATTATTCTGCATCTATTTTTAGGTGTTCCAGCTGCCACTGTTCTTATACGGCTCTTTGTCAGGGTAAATCATTTAGCTGATAGCGTTTGGTCTGCTTTCCGTGAGTCGCCACTCTTTGTGATTTGAGTGTGTGTGTGTGTGTGTGTGTGTGTGTGTTACCTGAGCCCGGTGTCAATAGGTCTTACATATTCATGAAAAGTAATGGATTATTCAGTAAAACATAGGGTCTGCTGAAAAAAAGTTAGGCACATCAGTCACTTTACCCCAAGTGAAAGGTCTTTCTGAGTGTTATAATTCATTTGTTTTGCTATGAACACACACCTACTGAGCCATGTACAGGGTCATGTATTAAAAAAAATAAAAACGTAGCATGCGGAGTAATAAAACAGAGCATGAGGATTAATAAACTGTTTCTTAGCCCCACCCCCATGAAAACGTCGCATTCAGAGAAAGGCACGCCTGCGCCAGGTTGTACGTGCACCACTGAGCTTCTACGGATTCTAAAATTGACATTGTTACTGTTTTTTAATGGAAATTTTCTTATCATAACATGCGTTGTATTGTTTTTAATCGCTCTATACACAACCCATGATTTATACATGCATTTATATTTATACATGTAATATTACATTTTATATGTATATTAAAATATAAAATAATTTTATATTCTATAAAAAATACCAAAGAAAATGATTGTGTATATAGAGATAAAAAAATAATACAACAATTTTACAACAATTTTTTTATGTTAAAAGTATTTAAAAATAAATGTCCCTTTGCGCCACCTGGCGGTCATTTCAGGAATGAATTTGAAATGCGAGCGATCCATTTGGGCCGCTGTCGTTTTTGCTGAGGCAGTAATAGGCATTCTTGTTGACTACTTACTATAATTAAATAAATGGGTCAGTTTTCGATCAGAATCGATTCTCACTTTTTGAAGTCGCACACTCTAATATTTCCTTGGACCTCCTTTTGCTTTGATTACTGCTGCGGCATCGGTTTGATAATCTTATGCATAGTCAGAACTTTTATTTCTGTCCAGAGTTGGATTCATTTCTTTCCAAGATCTTGTGTCGATGATGGGAGAGTCGGACCGCTGCGCAAAGTCTTCTCCAGCACATCCCAAAGATGGGGGTTTGAATGGGGTTAAGTTCTGGACGCTGTGGTGGCCAATCCATGTGTGAAAATTACGTCTCATGCTCCCTGAACTACTCTTTCACATTTTGAGCCTGATGAATCCTTGTATCATCATTTTGGAGTTTGCTTGTTCCATCAGGGAAGAAAAAAATCCATTGATAAAATAATGAAGAATAAATAACGTTACAGAAGAATATTTGCAAGCCTGTAAAGAAAGCGAAATATTACATGACAGACCAGTTTTCAGATCAATAATGTAGACTCCTGGCTTTTGCATCAAAATAGAAAGGAGCAAGTGTGATGAAGTTACCAAAAGAACTCGTATTCTCCAGCATGCTCAGTAAAACCTAACAGCGGTTTTATTTACAGTACTGTGGAACCTTGGATTACGAACGTGATATGCAGGCTCGTATATCAAAACACTCATAAAAAAATGTTTAAAAAAAAGGTATTTCATTGTATTCATGCACAGTCTACTGGACCTGACCAACTGAAGCAAGCATATTTGTACAGGTTTGTACAGTAGGCATTAGGCATGATGGTTGCATCACTACACCTGCCTCTCTCTCACCCTGATGTGTCCATCACTCTGGAGCAGGGTTAGTCTGGACTCATCAGACCACATTTTCCAACGACCCACAGTCCATTCTTTATGCTTCCTAGCAAACTGAAGCCTTTTTCCCCCTGATTATTCTCGCTGATAAGTGATGTTCTTAAGACTACATAGCATTATGCATATGGAAATACAAATACATTCACTACTAAACATAGAAACATTGTTCTGTTGTTTTTTATGATTTTATTTTTAGCGTTTAAGTGATTTCCCAACATGCTCATTCTGGATGTTTTTTTCTGAACACATTCTTCTTCATTGTTGTTGGTGCAGGATTATCCTTCCAGGTTTTAATGACGTGTTATACGGTTCAATTTTAGTAATCTCCTTAGTTGTTTTCTTTGCCTCATGTCTCCTGAGAAGCTATGAGCTACTCGTTGCATCAATTAAATTATTTATTACTGAACCATATTAATCACTGCAGTAATTATCCAATGGAAGGCTCTTAACTATTAGCTTAGTTAAATCCCCTTGGTGACTTTGTTTTCAATGACAGTATACTACAGTCTGTGCAGAACCGTTGCAGGAGTATCTCTTAGTCATGGGTCGTTCATGAACGATTCGTTCTTTTTGAACGAGTCTTTAACGTGACTCAGAAGAACGAGTAGTCTCGGCGAGTGATTCGTTCATTTTCTACTTGGCGCGCATGCGCAAAGCATCGCAAAACCTCCGTAGGTTATGTACAGGAAACAGAATTGAACGAATTTTCAACGAATCTTCCAAGTCCGAGTCGTTCGTTCTTTTTGTTACGTGACTCCCATAGACGCTATGCAGTGCAAAAGATTCAAAAGAACGAATGACTCGGACTAGAAGATATGATGGTGAGCTGCTCATTCTGTTTATAATGTCCTTAGCTGCATTGTAATATTTTAATTACTGGAACTATAGCCAACATTTGTGTATGTAGACGTGTTGGGGGTCTGTTCATTGAAAATGTACTGGACTGGAGTGTAGTGAAATTGCCATGAGAAAAGATAACTGCTTTGTATAAGACAACATCACAAGTTCACTGGGTTGTTGAAGGGTGCCAATAATTATGAAGTTGCCTGAAAAAGAGAGTAATAATGCAGTATCTGTGCATATTGCATAACCACATCCTGATTTACATTTGCAAATAACATTTACACTCTAACAGACTTGAGGAAATAAAAATAAAATCATGATGTAAAATCAGGACACGACACATGGGAACAATGTCTGCTGATATAAGGCTTGATGTGCTATAATGTTGCTGTTCTAACTCTCTCACTGTGCGTGTCTGTGTGTGTGTGTGTGTGTGTGTGTGTGTGTGTGTGTGTGTGTGTCTCACAGGTCATGCATGCAGCTCGGCCTGTAGGAATGTAGACGCCACACCACCGCCCCTCCGTGTCCCTCACGTGTTCCCCAGCGCCCCTTTTCTTTGACACTTCTCAACACGTAGCTTAGTTTATCATATAGTAATTGATACGTTATAATAAATACAAGTCTATATTGTCATTCACATTAAGCTCAAGCTGAGTTATTAATATAATGTTTAGATCCCCCTTCACTTAGTGTATTGCCTGTGCTCCGTGCCTTCCCTATGCTCACTCTTCTGGGCGTGTCTTCCTTCGTGTTTTTGCATTGGCGTCGCTGCAGGAGCGGCTCACGCGGCGATGCTGCGTTTCAATGCGGTCGAGCAGCTCTTCCCATCGCCACGAAGACGGAGGCAGAGTTGGATCAGTATGCCAAGGAAGTGCTGGACTTCAGCTCGCATTACGGCGGCGAAGGGAGCATGTCTTACACGATGTGGAACGCAGCCGGAGCCCCCAGCGTCTTCCCGAGCTCGGGGGACTTCACGCACACGGCCGTGTTCCGGACGTACGGACGCTGGTGGGAGGACGAGCGCGTAGAGCAGAGGTTCAGCCGCACTCCGCGCTCCTTCCACAGCCGGGATTTCCTCGAGGTGGCGTTCGAGGAGCAGGTTTTTCCCACCTCCATCACCGTTCTGGAGACCTACCACCCCGGGGCAATCGTCCAAATCCTTGCATGCTCACTTAACCCCTATGCTGAAAACTACCCTACTGATGCCAGGTAATTGAAAGAGAATACATCAAGAATATTACACTTTTGTTTTTCGTACAGTACTGTCTCAGAGCAGCTTTACACACACACACACACACACACACACACACACACACACACACACACATACGTGGAGCTAAATATCACAGACGTCCCTTGTTTATTATCCAAATAGCAACTGTTCACATATTATGTGTCCAGTTTCCAGTAAACGATGCACAATAATAGTATTCCTCTTAGAGACGTACAGTATTTTATTCCTGAACTTGGCTCTATGCTCAGAGATCTGCGCAATGTTTTTCCCAATACTGAATTTGGTCTTACCGATTCCCACACATTAACTAACCCACTTCTTCCAGATTTTTCTCCCTAATTTAGTTGTATCCAGTTCCACCCGTCACCAGGGGGCTCCCGCACCCGGGGGCCACCAGTCAGGGAGGGTCGAAGACTATCATGTGCTTCCTCCGAACCACATGACACCAGCCGAGCGCGTCTTTACGAACTGCTCGGTCACGCACCGTTGGGGGCGGCATAACACACTCGGAGGACGGCACTATCCGCTCCTTCCACTTGCATGAGCTCACAGGTGCCCATGATTGGCTAAAGACCCGTGATTAATGGGAGTACACCAAGTGCCTCTTTTCCCACCCCGCTGAGAGAGCTCGCCAAATCGGCTCTAGGGCAAACACATTGCCAGTGTTCCACTGGTGGGCCCTGCTAACCCTCTGCTAACAACCACCACCAAAAATTAACCAGTACCTCCTTTTAAACTTATGGACACTCTGAGGACAGCACTGACTGCCCTGATCTGCATACATGAACTCACATACACCCATGAACACCTATTGCTGCTCTGATTTTTTATTTTATTTTTTAAATTCCATGCTTCCTGAAACCCAGATCAAATTCGCCACAATCACGATCACTTCTTACCCAATCCCGCAAACTGCTCCGAAAGTTGTTACAGTTTCCTCAATATTTTCTGATCAGTTTAGTTAGTTCTGTATATCAAAATTTAAAAAAAAATCAAAGACATAATATGAAAAACTCTTGGTAAGATATGGCAGCTGGTGATAATGAATGATTAATATAAGCAGTAAATGCCACCCAGGCCTGATGCACAGCTCTACCCCAGGGGGTCCACACACGCCACCCAGTTTGTACTTTGATGGGAATGAAGTCAGCGAGTAACAAAGGCGACGTTTTAACGCTGTCTTTGTGTCATTGTGCGCAGGTGGGAGGTGCTGTGGGCCGGGGAGCCCACCAAAGTCGGCAGTCCTCAGGCGCGCCGGTTTTGCCCGCCAATTCGCCAGATCAACTTTGCGACTAATTTGCTGCGTTTGGAAGTAAACAGCTCTTTATTGGATTATTACACCGAGCTGGACGCCATTGAGCTGCGCGGCGGCCGCAACCACGTCAGCAGCCTCACCACGCCCGTCATCGCCAAGATCATCCCCGGCGACGACAGACTCGTGCCTTGCAACAAGGTCAATTCGGGCAACGGGTACTTCGACAGACTACCATATGAGGTGCCGGTAACTGATGATGTTCCAGTGATTACCTCTAGAATTATAGGATTATACTTCCACACGCCTAATGAGAAGTCTGCAGCACGTATTGTATACTGTATAGCACAAATATATAGCTGAAGGGTCAGGGTCAGGAGGTTGTGATGTCATTTATCAATGTGATTCCAGCTTTATTTCTTTAACTTTAGAGTTTAACACCATGTAGCGAAGGTTAATTCAGTTCATGTGTGTTACATCGGTGCTATACAGTATGTACGAGATCCAGAGTGGTTGTACTTCTTTGTTGTTTCAACACCGGGTGCTTCAAGTCTCGACTCGACTCCTTATTATAGCATGTTTATCATCACTTTCAGATAATTAGCACGTCACACACGTCAGAAATGCCAGCATGATGTGTTCAGCAGGCCCGGCTCAGATCTTCCAGCCAAACCGCTAACACTTTATTATGTCTGTAACGCTATACGGCTATTATGCGCCAGCTGACACCGTGTTCGACACGCTCCCGCTTGTTTAGAGATTAGCTCCGAGATTCTTGAGTGTATTGTTTCTTATTTCTCAGTAATATTAAACCAGTGTTTTAATCCCAGGACGCACACTTGCGGCATCCTTATTTACTCTTCCCTGCACGTTTTTAACACCACAGACAGAAACGTGTATTTCGGGAACATTCAGTCGTGTCTGCTAGGTTTTTTGTCGTTTTTTTTTTGTAAACAAACTGAGCGTGCAGTTTACAAACAGGCACTGAAGACAGTAATGCAGCACAAATGATTGAAGCCGTAGCATATCACACAACAGCCTGGGTCTAAACTAACCAACTGTGGACCGAATGACCTCATTCGATATGGAAAAAGTATCTGATTTTTTAAAGTTCCTAATTTGTCACACTTAAATGATTCAGATCATCAAACTAATTTTAATATTACACTAAGTAAATACAAAATTCTGTTTTTAAATGATTTAATTTATTAACGGGGGAAAAAAAGCTGCCCAAACCTAACTGGCCCTATGTGAAAAAGTAATTGCCCCAAAACCTAATAACTGGTTTTGGGCGGCAACAACAAAAATCAAGCGTTTGCGCTAACTAGCAAGGAGTCTTTCAGATCGCTGTGGAGGAATTTTGGCCCACTCTTCTTTGCAGAATTTTTTTTTAAATCAACCATGCTGGAGGGAATTAAGCATGAACAGCCTGATTAAGCATCTCAATCGGGTTTAAGTGTTTAAGACTTTGACTAGGCCACTCTGAAACCTTGATTTTTTTTTTTTTTTTTAGAGTTAGACTTGCTAGTGTGTGAACTTATTCCTGGACATTCGCCTTCAGGATTGTCTGGTAGAGCACACAATTTATGGTTCCATCAATTATGGCATGTTGTCCAGGTCGTGCAAATCCACCCCAGACCATCATACTACCACCACCATGTCTGACTGTTGGTCTGATGTTGTTTTTATGAAACGCTACGCTAGTTTTACGCCAGATGTAAAGGGATGCACACCTTCCAAAAAGCTCAACTTTTGTCTCAACAGTCCACAGAATATTTGGGATAATCAAGATGTATTTTTTGGCAAATGTGAGATGAGACTTTGTGTTCTTTTTGGTCAGCAGGTCTTTTTGTGTTCTTTTTGGTCAGTTTCACCATGGAACTCTCCCATGAATGCCATTTTGCCCAGTCTCTTTCTTATTGTGGAATCATGAACACTGACCTTAACTGACGCTAGTGAGGTCTGCAGGTCTTTAGATGTTGTTCCTTTTTGGTCCCTGGAGTCCCAAAGCCTTAGAAATTACTAAGTACCCCTTTCCCGACTGATGCATGTCAGTTACTTTGTTTCTCATTTGTTCTTGAACTTCTTTAAATGTGTTTCTTTTAGCGTCCTTTTTAACTGATTTATTGATTCAACAGGACGTGGCTGTAATCAGGCCTGGTTGTGTCAAGTAAAATTTAACTTAGCTTTCCAAAAAATTGGAAAGGATTGGATTTAGCAAGGGGGAAGCAATTACTTTTTCACATAGGGTCAGGTAGGTTTGGACATTTTTTTCCCCATAATAAATGAAATCATCATTTATAAACTGCATTTCGTATTTATTCAGGTTATCTTTGTGTAATAATTTTTAGGATGATCTGAACATCTGAAATATGACAAATATGTCAAACTTTTTCACAGCGCTGTACATTTAGGTTTAAAAAAATATATAGTTGAAGCGTCTTTCTGAGATCCCGCCCACCCAGATACTACCAGTTTTTCTCTCAATGTGCTCCCGGCCGGACAAGGGGTATTAATGGCCTAATGATGTGAATCTGTAATTTACAAACTAATTTGAATGAGTGAAGTGCGAATCTAACGTCTAGCATAGAAACTTATATGCAACATCATGGAGTAAAAATAAAAATAGCAGAAGACACAAATTCTACCTGCACCACCATAATAACAAATCCTGTCTTTCCCCAGCTGATCCAGTTGATTGTGAGTCACCTGGCCGTGCCAGATTTGTGTCGCCTGGCTCAGAGCTGCAAGCTCCTCCAGCGCCACTGTTACGACCCGCTGCAGTACGTTCAGCTCAGCCTGCAGCCGTATTGGTTCCGCCTGAACGATCTGTCTCTGGCACACTTACAATCCCGCTGTGCGCTCCTTCAGCGCCTCAACATGTCCTGGACCGGAAACAGAGGCGCCGTCACGCCTAGCGGATTCTGCAGGTGTGATGATTTAGGATGTGGCCTGATGCATGTCCCAATATGAAACCATTATAATCACATTTCATAGTGTCTTTCCATCTCTCTCTCTCTCTCTCTCTCTCTTTGACTGCTTCAAACCTGGTCAAATGAATTAGGAGTTACATGGACCAAAGATCTATAATCCACGGTCCAATGTATGAGCCAAAAGACAAATCTGTCACTTTTTTAAGTGACAGACAAAACTCGCAATTTGGCTCACAAGAAAAAAATAAATGCAGGGGACATACGACGCTGAAAAAATGCTCAGTTCACCTTTTTAAAGAAAAGACCATTAGAGTTTGATCAGATTTGGGCACAAGGGAAGGTTTTATGCTCTGCAGACATGAGAGTTGTAATTTTTTATTTAAAAAAGTAAATGTTTGATCCTTTTTTTTTTTGCATACCTTTTTAAACATTTTCCGAACCACGTGACGCCAGCCGACCGCATCTTTTCGAACTGCTCGCTCGCGCACCGTTGGGGGCGGCGTAACACACTCGGAGGACAGCGCTATCCGCTCCTTCCGTTGCGCGAGCTCACAGACGCCCCTGACTGGCTGTAGAGCCGTAATTAATGTGGGAGGAGCACTAAGTACCTCTCATCCCTCCCCTCTGAGAGAGCTCGGCCAATCAGCTCTCTCTAGACCTCCGGCTGCGAGAGGTTACAGCACCACTCGGGATTCGAACTAGCGATCTCTGGATGATAGAGCGAGCGCTTTTTACCACTGCACCACTCGGAGGCCCTTCAAATACACAATTAACGCCATGTGTATTTTTTGCTGCTTTTATCTTGATCTGAATCCCCCCTCCTTCTCCCCCACTCTGCCTTAATCAAAACCATTTTACTATGTATAACAGAACATTTTACTCTTTTTTTTTTTTTTTTTTACTTTAAATTTTTTTTCTATCGGTTTCTTTTTGTGCGGATACACAATGTTCTAAATAAAGGAATGTTAAATGTCAATTCTTTCTTCGTCTCTGCCTGTCTTAGTTTTATCAGGGCCTGCGGAGCAAACTTGGTCTGTTTGGAGCTGTCTTGTTGTCACTTCTTGAACGAAACCTGTTTGGAGGTGATCGCGCAGACCTGCGTCAGCCTCCAGGAGCTCGACCTCGCGTCCTGCGACCGTCTCGAACCTTTGGCGTTCAACCAAATCGCTAAACTCGGACGTCTGCGACGACTCGTCCTATACCGCACCAAGATAGAGGTGAGCTACAAATACTATAAAAGCTATTAAGGCCGGACAGAAAGATGATTTATCTTTCTGACCAATCAGAAGTGAGAATCATTAGACGTGTGGTTAAAGTACTTGGGGTGTTCAAATCAAACTGGGATTTGGTGGTGTCATGAGCAGAAAAATGAAATTGTAAAATCTATGAGACTGTTAGCCGCAGTAAAACATTTGGATGGTGCAAAAGTTTTAAACCAGGCCGCATGTCCGTGAATGACGATCCGTGGTGTGCCGAGGTGGCTCGGAGATCCACCGAGAGATTACTTGTCTCTAACTTGTGGAAGAGACGCATCTGTCTGTTGGAACTGTACACTCAGTTGCACATCACAGGAACTCGCCTGGAAGTTATTTCCACATCCCCCAGACCATTTCCACATGTTTGATGTATGGGCCATGAAAGGAGTTCCTGGGAGGCCAGAGTGTCAGACCGACCAAGGCTCCGGTGTACTGAGAAAACTTTCTACTGTACCTTGATGGTATCCAAGCACTAGTGAAACACTGGGATAAGTGCATTAGTGTAGCTGGGGATTATATAGAAAATTAAAGCAAGTTTTTAATTTCATAACTGTGATCTTTTATTCTGTACAATAAAAAGTCCCGGTTTGACGTGAACATCCCTCGTAGGAGTTCTGTCATGATCCATGGTTCAGGATTGAAGCTTGAAAGCTGATTGCGGTGTCTAAATCATCTGGTCTACTTATGCATATATCTCCGATTATGTTACGAGTCGGACCTGCCATAACCGAGCATCCCGATGTAAATAATCATATCTGCAGTATCTATAAACACTGAACCAGATTGTTGTGCTCTTACACAGAGGACATGCGCGGCTGTTGTGGCCTCCTAATGCCGCATTTGTACACAAACTGCGCTGAATGCCTTTTCAAATAGTGTTTTGGGGCCTTATTTACTCATGCATACACACACACACACACACACACGCACACACACACACACACTGTATCTCGGTAAGCTATATCTATTCCACTCTCAAATCACGTTATTATCCTGTCACTGATATAATTAAATCATTTCATTGTTTTTTTGTTTTTTTTCATCAGGAGAATAAGATATGTTCAGTCAAAAAAACATCACTATACACACACACGTACATACATGCGCGTGCGTGCACACACACTTCACCGAGGCGTGTTTTTACTCAAGCTCAGAACAATAGCTCTGTTCTCTCCGCTTTAACAGGGACGTTTTTTTTTTTTTTTTTTTAACTGTGTATGTGAGTTTTTTTTTTTTTTTTCCCCTGAAATTTTAAACCTCTTTGTTTTTAATCCCAGTTTTAGCGATATGTGCCAGACCATGAAGTCATGTCATACTTTTTATTTTGACATCCCTATTCCTCAGAGCGAGGGTTTCACGGTCTTTTGTGGTTCCCGGATCTGTTTTCTTTAATTATTTCATAAGAAGGGTTTGTCCTGTCATGTCGGCTCAGGGTTTCAGAAATGAAGCCGGCGTGCGCTAGGTTCTGTAGCTTTCGTCGGGGTTTGATAAAGACGGATCCGACGTTCTGCTGGGCTCATCCCGATTCGTCTGGAACACGTTGGATTAGTGTTTAGATTGATCAGAATGCTTAATTAATGATCTGGTGTCAGGAGGTGTCGATTTGTTTTCTGTGTAACAGCGGGTCTGAAAGTGGCACCGGCTGAAAGGTTCATAATGATGCGGCATTTAATACAAAATTAAAAATTGTAATCCTGAAATTCCTGTGGTGTGAGAGGAATAAATTAGTTCCGGACGTGTTATGGTTGTGTGGAAATTGTAAACCTCAGGGTGGTAACGGTAACTCCGCCTCATCAGGCTACAACACGTCAGCCTGTTGTTGATTATTTTTCTATACACGAGTGTCCTTCATTACTTGTCATTGTACGTGAAAGTAATGCAAAAGTAGGCGTAACTTTTTTATTAAGTTTTTATTAATAAAAACTTTTTTATTATTATTTTATTATTTATTTTATTACAGACATACTGTAGTAACTAGTTCCTGTAGCATCTCCGTCACACCGACTGCAGTGGATATGTTTTTCCTCTAACGACCCGTGTTTTATCTCATAGTGGCGCTTCTTCACAAATGACTTCATTCGCTTTCAAACGACACCAGCCTCATTCAGCTGCAGTCTATGGCGCATGAGATGAAGGTTTTGGAAATCGAGCATTTTAACCGACTTTGGAGCTCTACTCCGATGCCTCAGGGACTGCCAGGAAGCTCATTTTGTTTTAACTGATCGTTTTCCCAATGTCATATACTTGGTTTATTCAGTCCAAGTGTTTTTGAAAGACTTTATAAATGTATTATATTAACTTTTTTTTTGTTTGCAATATTAAATATCTATCCAAAAATACATATGGGTTTGTATTATACTCAAAAAGTCATTTCAGCTATCACGTTTCCTTATTCCAGTTTTGTGAGAAGTCAGTAGTGAAGTATCGTGAATTGCATAGACCTAAGAGTATCTGTACCTTCTTAATTAATAACATTATCAATAACAATAATTGTGTAACTTTTTAATATACTGTATATACAAACAAAGAATGCTTCCAAAAATGGAAGTGTTGATCATTTATTTTCATCAATTAACACAATGCAGTGAATGAACAAAAGAGAAATCTAAATCAAATCAATATTTAGTGTGACCATCCTTTGCCTTCAAAACAGCAGCAATTCTTCTAGGTAAACTTTCAGTTTTTTAAGGAACTCGGCTGGTAGGTTGTTCCAAACATCTTGGAGAACTAACCACAGATCTTCTATGGATGTAGATGTTCTCGCATCCTTTTGTCTCTTCATGTAATCCCAGACACACTCGATGATGACTCGATGATGAGATCTGGGCTCTGTGGGGGCCATGTCATCACTTCCAGTACTTTTTGTTCTTCTTTACGCTGAAGATAGTCCTTAATGACTTTGGCTGTATGTTTCAGGTCGTTGTCTTGCTGCAGAATAAATTTGGGGCCAATCATAAGCCTCCCTGATGGTAACTGCATGATATCTGCCTGTATTTCTCAGCATTGGGAACACCATTAATCCTGACCAAATCTCCAACTCCATTGGCGGAAATGCAGTCCCAAACGTTCAAGGAACCTCCACCATGCTTCACTGTTGCCTGCAGACACTCATTATTGTACCGCTCTCCAGCCCTTCGACGAACAAACTGCCTTCTGCTACAGCCGAATATTTAAAATTTTGACTCATCAGTCCAGAGCACCTGCTGCCATTTTTCTGCACCCCAGTTCCTATGTTTTCGTGCATACTGTACCTGAGTCACTTGGCCTTGTTCCCACGTCGGAGGTATGGCTTTTTTGGCTGCAACTCTTCCATGAAGACCAAGTCTGGCCAGACTTCTCTGGACAGTAGATGGGTGTATCTGGGTCCCACTGGTTTCTGCCAGTTCTGAGCTGATGGCACTACTGGACATCTTCCGATTTCAAAGAGTAATAAGCTTGATGTGTCTTTCTTCTGCTGCACTAAGTTTCCTTGGCCGACCGAACGTCATTCGTTTTTTTTGTGGTCTGAGCGTGTACCTGGTGCCGTTATTTATCAAAGACTTTGTGCACAGTTTGAGGAAAGTGTTTTGTCGCGAGGAAGTGTGCGTGAACGGATAGAGAAGTTCAAGAATGTCGCAAAAGTGTTAGCCATCAGGAAGTGGCCGAACGTTCATCCAGGTCCACATTCGATGTCAGACGTCTGCACACTTCTGTCCGACACCCTGCAAAAACTTCATTTTGAGGTGTTAAAGCATCCTCCCTATAGTCCTGATCCTGCTTTATCAGAGTTTCACCTGTTTGGTCCCCTGAGAACGGCCCTACAAGGACGAAGATTCACTTCAGATGAAGAAGTGAAGACAGCTCGAAAGCTTGTGGACAAATGGACAATGTATATTGAAAAGCAAAGAGATTATGTTGAAAAATTATGTATTTGTCTTTTCTAAGAGTCAACTAAAATTAATTCCACAGCCAGAGTGCGGATGATCTTTGACTCAAAAAAAAAAAAAAAGGTTTCAAAATACGAGAGCTGTACCAAAAGTAATGCAAAATTGGGCATACCTTTTTTATTAACTAAGACAGGTCATCCAAATTGGACTTGTTAAAGGAGTTAAAGTAACTCCTCTATACAAAAGTACTACTCAAGATAGTCTCCATCACAAACCATACATTAGCTCCACGTGAACCCAGATCTTCAAAATCCCCTTTGTCGTACTGGATGATCTCCCATTGTGTAGATTGTATTCGGTGCTGGTTTGCCCTCCTTTAAACTTCTTCATCCATCTGTGCACATTGCTTTTGTCAAAGGTGTCATCTACATATACATAAATTCTTTAGCCTTCTGTGGATGTCGGGGAGACTGAACCCCTCCTTTGTCAAGAACCCGCGCAATTTCAGTACCTTATGACTGTTAATAATAAAGTTGTGCCCGTTTTTGCATTACTTTCAGTAGTGTACAGTTGTATTATTGCTGTAAATAAGAAACGAAGGCCTATATTCTGAATGCTTGGAAATAATGAGCTTTTACTCAGGTGCTGGTAATGAAACATCCTGCATTATCGGGGTCTATGCTGATGCTATTTCTTTTGCCTTTGTGTTTGTGTGTGTGAAGCAAACAGCCATACTGAGCATCCTGACATTCTGCAGTGAACTACGACACCTCAACTTAGGCAGCTGCGTGATGGTGAGTTCTCGTAGCTACTTAGAATATTCTGAAAAACACCAAAGTTCACACTTTGTAACTATAAATCGCATGGCATGCCACAGCATTATTACTAACAATCCATTATCCAAGCAACGGCAACGTCAAAATGCTT